>JBBPDH010000151.1:4977831-4991680 GCA_037974565.1 Clupeocharax schoutedeni
GGTTTATGGGAACTTCGATCTTCTTGTTGTAGGATAACAAAGAGATTGAGGACAACGGATTGAGGCTGGAATAGATAGAATGAATAATATACACAAGATGGCCAAAAGTTTCCAGACATAGCTGTTTTAAGGTACTTTAAGGTATTGCTGACACAAGTGACTAGCTGGGCACACAAAGCTTGAAAATGCTTAGTAGAAAGTCATTGCTAAAAGAATGGGATGCAGTGGAGTCACACATGAGCCTAAGATCACAATGCCCATCAGCTAAAGTGTGCTGAGCAGTGGAACTGCATTTCCTGGAGCTACATCCAATATATCTGGGATGAGCTGGAGAGGTTTTTGTAATCCAGAACCACTCATCCAACATCAGTATTCAATCTCAATACTTCTCTTGTCTGAATGCAATCAGATCATCATAGCAATGTTTAAACATCTAGTGTAAAGGCTTCCTAGAGGAGCAGAGGCTGTTACTGCAGAAAATATGGGAATAACTCTGTCAATAATCTTGCTTTCAGAAGAAATGTTGAATGAGGCGTGTACATATTTATTTGGGTACATATTGTTTCTGATGAGAAAAAATATGAGAGAAGAAAATATATATTACATCTTTTGTAATTTTTATGTATGTGTGGATTAATGAAACGTTAATGTTTTTTCATTAATGTAATTCAATTGTGTTTTAATAATATGAGCCATAAACAGTGACTGGCGGACAAAGTTGTTTAGATATGTCAGGTTCAAAGCAATTACCTGTGAAAGATTACCTGTCTTATGGAGGCTGACAAAAACAGCTGTAACTGCGCCCCCTACATGCCGTCTGAAGAATTTGGAGGCATTCAGACCCACCTATCTATCATATTTCTCTCTCTCTCTCTCTCTCTCTCTCTCTCTCTTTCGCTCTGTTCCTTCCTAGCAGTCGATAGCCCTCCATACTGACAGGCCGTATATGAAAGCTGTGCTTGGATAACGCAATGTGGCTGTGTGGATTCTGACACTGCGAGTAGCCGGAGCACTGCAGCTCATCAGCAAACAGCCGGGCCTGCCTTCAACTTAATTAGCCTCCCCCGAGATCCACCACTGATGGCCTCAGCCCAAATGCTTGTGTGTATGTCAGAGTGTGCATAAGAGCGAATGTGCAGGGGTCTTCGCAATTGGTGTCAGCCACGAAGGAATGTCCCCTGTCTGTTGACTGGGTGTAGTCATGTCTCCAAGCGATGCTTCAGAAGGCTGCAGAGGTGGAGAGAGAAAGTGAGAGAGAGAGAGACAGACAGAGAAAGAGAGAGAGGGAGGGAGCACGAGAGGGAGAGAGAGAGAGAGGCTGCTCTCAGCCCACGTCTGGCTGCGCTGCGGGGGTGCAATTTCTCTCTTTCACTCACGCTCTCTCTTCTGTCTCTCTTCTCTCTCTCTCTCTCTCTCTTTCTGTCCTCTCTCACTCTACCCCCCCCCCCCCTTCTCTCTGTGAGATGAGTCAGAGCGGGCGAAGGTTTGTTGTGCCTCATTTTCTGTCTCGTTGGAGCATGGCCTTCTGGAGCGCGGCTCTCCTCAGTGCGTGCGTACACACACACACACACACACACACACTCCACAATAGCATGGCTCGCTTCAAAATGGAGCAGTGGAGGAGCAGGGCAGGAGACTGATTCACCAGCAGCCGCTGACACACACCTTAAAATCTGAGTGGGTCGGAAACACCAGAATGAAATGTGCCTTCTTGAGTTAAATCACAGTTCGGCAGACAGTATGTCATCTGTTCCAACTGTAGCATGTTTTCATTGCACACCAATAGTCATTTTAGGTTTCAAACATTACCAAAACGTAATTAAATGTGTAGTTTACATTAAACACAAAGTGTAATTTACTAGTACAGAAGTTCTCTGTAGAGTAAGGTTGCGAACTAGAACAGAACCCAGCCATCCAATCAAAACAGGCTACAGAAAAACAAGCAAAGAGATTCTGCTACTGACCCAGAGCACTTAAACATGTTTAAACATCATCTGATACTGTGATCCATTAGTAAAATATTTTGATATTTAATTTGATCAGTACAAGTGTGTGCAAATAGCAAATCTGCAGGCTGGAAGCTCCTCCCACCGCTCCCCCACCTGAGGGAACGCTTCATAGCCGCTGTACTTGCGGACCCCCTGGAGAGAGCTGCAGAGTCTGCTGCCCAGCCACTGCTTAATCATCATAGAGAGAGAGAAAGAAAGAGAGAGAGAGAGATAAAGAGAGAAATGATGTGACGCATCTCTGCACTGAGCCTGTGCCATCTGCTGGGCTTGGCAGCACAACAGTGCCTGTGGGTGGAAGACCTCTCTCTGTCTCTCTCTCTCTCTGTCCCCCCCCTCCTCTCTAAGTATGTTTAAAAAGAACTCTTAAGTACATCTTTTTGACACTCTGAGCTGCTAGAGGCCCACTCTGTGCACTGACTCAGGCAACAATGTCACACCATGTGAACCAGTTACAATCAGGGGGAGATCTCAGGACAAACAACACAATGTCCCTCCTAACGTCTGGCACAACACATCATATAACCTCAAACCACTGTGTTATTATTGTCCTTAAAAATGTTTCATATAAGATCATCTGAACAGAACTCTATGTATTAAAATGGGATGGATGGGCGGAGCTAGAAAAAGTTGCAGATTATTTGCTGGAAGTCTCAGCACTCATTGTCACTCGACATTTCTGAAAAACACTCGCCAGATAGAATTGTTTTTGATTCTTTACATCAAACAAAATGCTGTACAGAAGGTATACAACGGATGTATAATCAGAATCAGAATTAGAAAAATGATCCCAGAGGTCAGTAAGAAAATTGGATAGAAATACTGTTGAAAATCTGTTGAAGTAGTTTACTAATTAAACAAAAATAGTGGTTTGGAGTTGCACTATATACTGAGTCCATTATTGCACATGGAAAGTAGCGATATAACTCACGAGTGGAAAACTCCTCCAACTTGGCAACTTTTATTTGTATTTGCTTTTCATTGTCAAGTAGGAAGTCTTGTCGCTGCCACATACCTTCCAGAGTGTGATGGGAAATGGACACAGATACTCAAACAGGGTGATTTTGTATTCTGGGCTGTACCGCACTGTCCAGCAGAAGAGACACTGTGTGATTGTGTGTTGTGGAGGTATATCTGGCTCACTGTTGCGCAGAGGTGGCCCAGTAGGTCCCTGTAAGCTGGAGCTGGGTGGAGCAGAGTGAGCAGAGCGGTGTGTTGGTAGCGTGAGGTCATTCACCCGCCGCCCATTTATCAGCCGGCACAGCCAAGCCCCACAGCTCCTCTGTCACCTTGACAACACAACCCACAGCAACCTGCCCTGCATGGAACCTAGCTATTGATTTTCAGCTCTCTCTCTCTCCCCCTCTTTTTCTATCCTCATTTTCTTTCTCTGCCTTGTACTTACTCAGACTTCCCATTTTTATTCCATTCTCTCCCCTTTCTTCTTTTATTTGCTTTTTTTCTTTATGTTGCTGCCTCTGTTCCATGGTACATGCATTTCCAACCAAATGTTGAGGTCCACATTCCTCTCTCTCTCTCTTTCTCTCTCTCTCTCTCTCTCTCTCTCTCTCACTCTCGTTGTCTTTTTTCTCACTTTGTGTTTCTAGATCTGTATGTTGAAACATATGTGCACCCCTATGTGTGTGTGTGTGTGTGAAAGGTGAGTGTGTGTTCTTTGTCTTTTAATTTTTCTTTATTAAAATATTACCCATCTTTGTAATATTTTCTTTCATTAATTCATTTTAATTAATTATTTCTTTCTTTCTGTCCCTCTGAGTCTTCTTGCTCACTGTGATGCATCTTTAGGTTTCTGCATCTGTATATTTTGAGCTATGATTGTTTGTGTGAGAGTTTCTTTAATAATGTTTATAAACTGTTATTTGTATTTGTTTTTTGTGTGGAGACCAAATTAAAAGATCTACAAGAATGTTAAACATTCTATAAACCCTTTCTCTCTCTCTCTTTCTCTCTGTCTTACACTCTCTCTCTCTCTCAGGCATTGGAAGCTTGGCACAGTTCCCAATCTGAAGTTAGCCTGGCATGGAAGCCAAGAGGGAGTTGAGTGGCACTGCCAGCTAAGGGCACTGCGGCATTTCAGATAGAGCGTCACTGAGGTGTGTGTGTGTGTGTGTGTGTGTGTGTGTGTGCATGGGCTTGGGTGTGTGTCTGTGAGTGTGTGTGTGTGTGTGGGGTTCATCATCCAAATTATTCGGCACTAATGAAAAAATAATGCAGTGTATTACATGCAGCAGGGCGCACACACACCTGTCTATCTGTGTGTATTTTTTGCTGCCATGATGTACGTCTATGCTAGTGGTGGGCCGTTATCGGCGTTAACGTGCTGCGTTAATGTGAGACTTTTATCGCGCGATAAAAAAATATCGCCGTTAATCTATTCACAAAGTTGGGTTGGGAGCTGGGTCTATACTACGCAAGCTATGATGACTTTCACCTTGATATTTTAGCGCGGATTTACTCTCTCTCTGTCTGTCTGTCTGTCTCTCTCTCTCTCTCTCTCGCTTTCTCTCTCTGGCTCTCTCTCGTCCGTGACTTTTCCGGAGCGTGCAGATCATCCCTCTCTCTCACTCTCTTTGTCTCTCTCTCTCGCACGCGCTCTCTCTCTGTCTCTCTCTCGTTCGTGACTTTTCCGGAGGGTGCGGATCGTCTTTCTCTCTCTCTCTCTCTCTCTCTCTCTCTCTCTCTCTCTCTCTCTCTCTCTTTCTCACTTTTACACTATCTTGCTCTCCTTTACTCTTACTCCCCTCCTCTCTCTCTCTCGTTTCTGACTTTTCCGTTTATAGTTTAGAGTTCAAAATGAAATTAAAGTGATCTGGGAGAACATGTGGAGGCATATTTATGGTGTACACTATAAATATAGGCATTGGGATAATTTTGGGGGCGGGGGGGCTTCAGACCTTTGGCAGAATTCAAATAAGCCATTTTAATCTAGATTTATCTAGATTAATTCCAAGATTACAATGAGATTAATCTAGATTTAAAAAAATAATCTATGCCCACCTCTAGTCTATACATACACAAACACACACACAAACACGTCTCATCTAGTTGTGCCCTTCACTCTGCTTTTTGTTTCTACACCACACTGAGCAAAATAAAAACAAAGTAATTTTGTTAAGGACTTAAAAGCTACTCATTTGCATAATGTGATTTCCCTTTATACATGGGATATCTGGATCCCCCCCCCTCTCTCTCTTTCTCTCTCTCTACCTGGTCAGAAGGTTATCAAGCCCCAAGCACATGTGGTCACATGATCAGAATTGTGGATTTACATTGATAATTTTACACACTGAAGGCAGCAATATGATGGGTGGAGATTGAGTTGGTAAAGGTCAGTGAAGCTATCTATATTACTTTTTTTTATTACTTTTATTGTTTTACATTGGTAAAGCATAGCTATTCAAAATATATAACAATTTCACAATATTAGATGATTCCATACAGTCCAAATATAGAAAAGCAGGCTGTATATTGGCTTGTTTTTAAAAAAAAATTTCTTGTGATATCAAGATATAAAAAACACATTACACAAAACACATCCTCCTATTCAGCTTACATTAGTTTAGACAGGGGTGTTTCAGTCTGGGTTGAATTTTGAAGGAGGTACAGTTCAGGGCAGCCAATAATAACAGTTACCTAGATGTCACTCATTTTCTATTTATGTTGTTTATTTTATTATGCATTTATTAACCAGTTTATGCTCTGGTTTACTTGTCTGCAATGTGTCCTTGTGTGCCTTGAAAGGAATCTTTACATAATAATAATAATAATAATAATAATAATAATAATAATAATAACAACAACAACAACAATAATGATAACAATAATAATAATAATAATAATAATAATAATAATAATAATAAATCGGTTTAAAAGACAAAGTTTTTTTTAAATATTGTTTTATTGACTAAAGATAGGCTGAAATGGTTGTGTAAAAACCAATGTACTATTTTTCGTCCATTAATACATTCTAACTGTATGTAGACCCCAGGGAAGTAATTTTAACCTTAAACATTATCCAGACAGAAAGCCCATTTCCAACAGAATTACACACAAAAATGTGACATCAATACCATTTCTTTATGTGACATCAATACCAGTCTTCCGATAAAAACAATACATCATCCAGCTCTGGTACAGCATTATGTGAAAGCCCACCTTTATCAGTGAATGGTAACTGTGGCTGGTGTGAACCTGTGCAGCACAAGCTAGCAGAGGGCGGCGCCGTGGGAGGGCCTGTTGGCGGAGCAGTGCTAATCTGTGCCCTTGAGCTGCAACCTTTTCCTTTTTCGTTAGCATTCTGGTCCCGTCTCCTCATCGCTAGAGCTTCAGCCGTCTGGTCTCCTCTCCACTCTCATACCATCAAGCCCAGTTCAGTAAATGTTAATAAACCATCACATTCCCTGCACTCTTCCACCTCCTTTTATTTAGACATATCAAGCCCCTTTCACACATGTGATTGGATTCCTAAATGTTCTGGTAATTTTCCAGCAGAGACTTGTGTGTGAACACAATCTGGGGTGAAAATGTTGAGAAAGTTGAGACTGGCCAAGATAACAGCTAGTAAAATTCCTGGCAACATTTCAGAGTGTAAAATATAAATGAAAGCCAAAGCATTGCAAGGTAAAAGGAGAGTTTATTCTTTTTTTGCTTCTGAGCTGTAATGTCTTAAACACATTCTTTATGGGTAAGTATAAACATCATTGGTCTACAAGAGACATTATTCATTAGGAACACTGTCATCAAATTGACATCTATTGACCCACCATTGTTCAAAATAAATAATTTACTGCATATGTCAGGTGTCACATCCTGTGTTTCTGGGACTGCAAGAACAAACAAAAGTCACTGAGCTGCATTCCTCAAGTGGAGATACTTGAGTCCTGAACTTTGTGTCTTCAACAAGTCAGCATTAATTTTTTTCAGCAAATTTAATGCTGTGAACAAAATCTAATTAATTTAACACTAAACGCCAAAAGTGATAGTAAGGGAATTACAGCCAGTTTGTATATGTATAATCACAACAATAGCAATAATATAAACAAAGAAACAAAGAGTAAAAGTAGTGCGCAAAAAAATTAAAGTACTTAAAACCTTTACAGATTTTTCTGGTTCTCAGTTCTGCTGATCCTGCAAAGCATTTCAAACTGAGGGTCATTTCTGTGATACTGTCATGGCTGAGGCCTAGTAAAGGCCACCGTGTTTTGTTTTCGTTCTGTCCTGTGCCATGTGTTCCTCTGTTTTGTTATTATCACGTGACCTATTTCCCCACCTGTTTCCTGTTAGTCTTACCAGCTGCCCCATGTTATCTGTCGTATATAAGGATTGTGTGTACGTCTCGTCTCTGTGGTTTCATTGTGCTCATTTTGCCCGCACCCTGTATTTGTTTCTTGCTTGTTCTGAATAAACCCCCGAATAATGGACTCCCGTTCTCCAGTCTGCTCCCTTACCAGAGGCAGCTCACGGTCCTGGGGTTCTACATCCCCCCTGGACCGTGACAGAATGAAACCACCAAACAAAGAAATGCCGCCTACCTGGGAGACGTGGTCGAGTCGGGGGAACCGTGGGAGTCCTCCGGCTTGGGAGCCTACCTCCTGGGCCTCCCGGTTGAGGGCTTCCCGGGCGTGCAGCTCCAGGAGACCGGCCGGCGTACTTCCGGGGGAGAAAGGCGAAAAGGGAGGGCACGCGGAGCTTCCGCGGCCTCCCCTCCCACACTAATCCGGACAAAGAGGTCTGTGTCTGGACCGACATCCTGCGGGCCAGAGCGGCCGCGATGCCCGACACGTATCCCGCCGAGAGAGAAGCAACAGTCCACTCGCTCTTCGAGTGCATCCGGCCTCCCTGGAAGCTCCAGTGGGAAATCTTCCACTGGGACGCGGACCATGATGCCGGCCCAGAAGCCCTCCCCCAGTCCAGCACAAGGAAGAGGCGGAGGAGAAGACGCAAGCCTGTGTGTGTGTGCGCGAGCCTGGGTGTGTGCGCGAATCCGTGTGTGAGCTTGAGTCAGTGTGTGAGCGCCAGTGTGTGTCTGTCCCCGAGTGCGTGACTGCCATCCCCGAGTGCATGACTGCCGTCCCCGAGTGTGAACGTGCTGCGCATGTGAGTACTGTGCAATGAGAGTACTGTTATTGTGTGTGCTGAAGCTACGTGTTCTAATGCTGTGTGTGCTGGTGCTGTGTGTGAGGCTGAGGAAGAGTGTGTGGTAGGACATGTCTGTCTAGCCCCTGTCTATCCAGCCCCTGTTTATCCAGAAAAAGCTCGCCACGCTCCCGTCATCCTGGGCCCTGTTGGCCCCGGTCCCGGCCTCCAGGAGGTCCCAGTCCATTCAGTTACCCCGACCTTGGCCTGGGTTTTGAAATCCCTGGTGGAATTCGCCAGGTCAATAAAAGGAGACGGGCTAGAATTAGGGTCCCCGAGCTCGCCTAGCGAGGTCTTGAGTGCTAGTTCCCCGCCTAGCCTAGATTCCTGCCCCCCTGGCTCGAGCAGTGAACCGATCATTGCTCCAGCTGGGCTAGGTTTAGGGTCCCCCAGCTCGTGCAGTGAGCTTATGAGCTCCTGCTCCGTGCCAGGCCCAGCTTCATGCCTCTCCGACCATGGAGGTGATCGAGACATGCAGGCCTGGGGTTTTGGGGAGGCCTTATGTGTCTGCATGAGTGATGTCTGTGTGTCTGAGTGCGCTATGAATGTGTGGGTGGCTACTGTGGTGGCATGTGTGACCGCGTTGATAGTGTGTGTGGCTGAGGTGTCTGAGTGTGTGGCTGAGGTGTCTGAGTGTGTGGCTGAGGTGACTGAGTGTGTGGCTGTTGGATTGAGTGCAGCCCCGTCAGTGAGTGCAGCCCCGTCAGTGAGTGCAGCCCCATCAGTGAGTGCAGCCCCATCTGTCTGTCCAGCGCTACTTAGTGTAGACCCCGTTCCTGTCTGCCCTACCCCTACACATCCCTATCCCGTTGCTCTAGGCTCCCTTAGCTCCAGCCTTGGCTGCCCGGAGGCCCCAGTCAGTCTGATCTCCCCTGCTTTAGCTTGCTTAGTGGGGTTTTTGGGAGGCTTAATCGAGGCCATCAGTGACGAGGATAGGCTGGAGAGCGAGGAAAGGGAGGGAAAAATCCCCAAGTTTTTTTTTGTGGGGGTGTAGTAGCGTAGGGGTGGGTGGGTGGGGGCTGGGGGTGATTAGCGTAGCGTCCCAGGCTCCCTTTTACCACCCTGTCTCCGGGCCCGTCCAGTCTCCCGGATGGGTCTGCCAGCCTGCCGGCCTGCCTGCTGGCCTGCCTTCCAGCAAGGGGCCCGTCCAGCCGCCCGAAGGGGCCTGCCTGCCTGTCGGCCTGTCTGCCGGCCTGCCTTCCAGCGAGGGGCCCGTCCAGCCGCTCAATAGGGCCTGCCTACCTGCCGGCCTGCCTGCCAGCACGGGGTCCAAGGAGGGACCCGCACAGCCTCCCAGTGGGGCCTGCTTGTCTGTCTGGGTGGGGTGCCCGGAAAGGCTCTGGAGACTAGACTCTTGGACAGAGGGCACCCTGCCCGCCGAAGGATTACCAGGTGGTGGAGGAACCACCTAGATCACCGTGGCGTCCTGGGAAGTGGACCCGGATCGTGGGGGGCAAGGACAAGGCCCTACAGTCCACTGCCGCGATGCCTGGGCTGCGAGGGAGCCAGCCCAGCACCATGAACATTGGGACTAGTCAAGGAAGGGGACCGGGGCGTTGCCTCAATGCTGGCTGCACCCTAACTGAAGAGTTTTACACCCCTAGCTCCTCCCCAAACACAATTCTTCCACCAAACAGCCACAGGCTCACAACCCGCAAAGACTCACGGGAACCAGTCCAACTGCCAGCTCGGCACACAGCCCCCTCCGAGGGGGAGCGCCGTCCGCCGTCACCCGTCCTTGAGTTGACAGGTTCTGTCTAAGGGGAGCTTGTGGTGTGTTCCCCTGGGCAGAACTCAAGCCGTCACCACTCATTTCCCACCCCCCTTGGCCTACCTGTTCACCCCGCGACTCAGTCGCTTCAGTGTCCGGCTTTGTTGAGTCCCTTGTACTGGCCTGTGGTCGATACAGAGACAGTCTGTCTCTGTGGCTGCCTCTCAGTCGCACCCGATACATCACTTCCCCCAGCCACTCTACGACCTCTCCACGTTCGACTGTCCAATTTCGGACTCTGCCCCTTTTTTGCCGGGAGGGGCAGTAAACCCAGACGAGAGCCCGGGGAGCGAAATCCTGCCCCCAGCTGTGCACATCCTCGGTCCACTTCTGCTGCGCTGCGGCCTCACCCCGGTGCATGGTCAGATAGCCCACCTGCTTGCGCCGAAGCCTCTCTGAATCCAACCCGATCACAGTCTGGGTGGTAGCCGCCCCACTAACCTCAATTTGCTGTTCCCTTTTCTCATCGCGCCCCTCACTGTCCCACAGCAGCAGCTCTTGGACTGCTTGACGTGTCTCTGGGGACTGGCAGCAACGTGCAGTTGGCCCACCACAACATCCACGGTTGCCTCCAGCTTATCCAGCGTGTCCAGCCCCAGAATACACTCTTCCCTCACATCTGCGAGCCACACCTCGTGCTTGACTGCCACCCTGTTCATGAGGATGGTCAACTGCCGCTTGACTCGGGCACAAGTCACCGTGGAGAGCTGCACGTTGGTTTACACCCAGCCTTGTGGAGTCTGCCGCTGAGTGTGAGGCAACACCCCTGGCCTGACAATCATGACGGTGGAGCCGGTGTCCACCAGTGCTTGGCAGCGGACTCCTTCTATGGTGCACTTCACCCGAAAACCCTTTCTGTCTCCTAAGCGTCCCACTCGTGGGCCGCACAGTTTCTCCGCTGGCTGCTGCTGGTTTCCACTTGGCGCTGACTCCGGACAGTGGTGTGCTATGTGGCCTGGCTGCCCACAGCAATAGCACACTCTCGGCCGACGTGGACGTGTCTGTTAAGGGATGACGCCATCCGCGCTGGCCACCACAGTCCATTCCGGAGCCTCCCCCACCTCTGCTTCTCCAGCTGTCACTATCCGGTGCGAGGGCGTTCGGGCGAAAGCGCACGCAGGAAAGTGTGCAACACCAGTTTTTCTTGCACTGACGCCGAGATTCGTGGGTAAGCTCGGCGCGCGCAGTTCTGTTGATCTCCGACGAGCGCGCCCCACATTTCACCAGCCTTTTGCCGTCGCTCGCTGAACCAAGCTCGCGCCATCTCTTCCCTCTCTGGCCGGCCAAACCTCTGCCACAACGCCGCCACCAGCTGACTCAAATCCTGGCGTTCCTTGTGTGGGTGGTCGACTAAGACCTGCAGCGCCTCGCCTTCCAGAGCCATGGCGAGGTTTACCGCTGCCTCGTGTGGCCGCCATTCACTGTGCTATGCCACCAGCATGACCTGCGCCAGGTATGGCTCCAGCGGCGCCTTCCCGTCGAAGCGTGGCAGTTTGACGGCCTTCCGGTGGTCCAATGGCGCCAGCGCCGCTTCTCCACCATCATCCCCGGCTCTGCTTCTCGCCTGGGTGCGGTGACGGTCCGCCGGCCTCCGGACAACGCTGGCACTCTCTCCAGCATTTCGTCAACCTCCTCCTCGAGAGCTTCCTCCTGCAGTGTGTTGACCTCCTTCTTGAGAGCTGCCATCCCACTTCTGACACCAATGTGGCGAGCGTGAGAAAGAAAGTCAACAGACGCTTGAAATCTTCAAAATCTCTCAGCTTTATTGTCAGCTTCAAACAGCCTGCAACCAGCCAGCACTTCCACGCATCTAGCCTCAACGCTGGCTGCAGCCTAACTGAACAGCTTTACACCCTTAGCTCCTCCCCAAACAAAACTCTCCCGCCAAACGCCCACAGTTCAAACCCGCAAAGGCTCACGGGAAACAGTCCAATTGCCAATTTGTTTCAAGATTCAAGATTCTTTATTTGTCACATGCAGTCATAAAAGTACAACACAGTGAAATGTATCCTGAACCGCTCCTTACTGACTGTGCAATCATTAAAACAATAAGTAAATTATAAAATAAATTTTGAACATTTTCTGAAACCCAAATAAAATAAAGAAATTAGTACAATTAGTACAAATTAGTACAAGTAAGTATAGATGTAAGTAAAATTTAAACATAAAAAATATATATATATAAATCTGAAATTTTCTGAAACACAAATCTAAAGTAAGTAACAAACGTGGAGCACCACCAGTTAAGTTTTTTTTTTTTAATTTGTGTTTATATAAATATTTTATTGAAATTTATTGAAATTAACAATTCAAATGAACAGGCTTGGTAAAATGAACGAAACCTTCAATTGTAATGACTGGCAAAGAGTGCGGATGTAAGTTTGATTGGAAAGTCAGTGTAAACATTAAACTACAAAGAATGAAAAAAGAAACCTGTGATATACTATATGGACAAATGTATTGGGATTCCAAAAGTGTCTTCAATGACTCTGCATTCAAATGTATACACTTAAAAATGGAGTCTGTTCCCCTCTGCAACTATAACAGCTTCCAATTTTCTTGGAAGGTTTTCTTCAAAATATGGGATTTTCTATGGGAATTTGTGCCCATTAATTCTGTAGAGCATTTATGAGATCAGGCACTCTTGGAAGAGAAAATCTCCAGTTCATCCCAAAGGTGCTGGATGGGGTTGAGGTCAGGGCTTTGTGACGGCACGTCTCGTTGGAAGTAAGGGGCCACCTGAATTCAATAATTAAGAAGTGTGTCACAACACTTCCAAGTCAGCAGAATTCAGGTAGAACAATGAGTCAAACACCAGAAATATGAGCATCATAAGCAAGACAAGACGTACTGGCTAAAGTAACAAAACAAGTCAGCAAGAATAGATCTGAAACCTCAAGAATACAAGAAGCCTTGGTAAACCATGAGAGACAACACTTGACAAAACGCCTTAAATAGTCCTAAAACAGGACATCCTGCTATAACTTCTCTAGTGGTGAAGAGAGTGAATAGCAGCACATGATATCACACCAATCATTGACACCTGGAACCAAATCCAGTTTCACTAAAAAATCTAATTTCTTTCACTTTGGGTGTTAAGTCTTTTTGAGTTACCTTGGTAGTCAAGTTAAGTCTTTTTTGGTTTTGTCGTGTTGTAGGTCACCAAATATATTTTGTGAATACATAATACATACTATTAAAATAATGACAAAAAGGGCTCCTTGGAGACATAGAAGATAAACCTTTAAGTGGAGGTTTCTTCAATATACAAAATGGAAGCTATTCTACTGAATTATTTAGGGAACCAAAAGTGTTCCTTAATTTTCCTTAATTATTAAACTTAAATCTGCTTGTTTCTGCATCAAGGTCTTTCAGTAAAGGTGGGAAGAATGAGAGTGAATTGGAGCGGACTGCAGGTGTCTACATCTGTCCTTCAAAATACCCATGAATGCATGAACAGTGGGAGGTGTTAATCATTCCTATCCCGATTGTGTAAAAAAGAACAGATCCTTGCACAGTTTTTTAAGATATTTAAGTAAGTCTTCTTTTTAGATATAAAATGCTTTCAGTTTAGTGCCGATTCTACATGTGAGTTCTTTATGATATGACTTATACATGGTCTCAAGAGGACAAAATGTACAGAAGAAATTATATTCAAGGACAGCTGTGTTGCATATCAAAATGAAAACACCCTAAAATGTTGGCTATAAGTCTGCTATAAGCAGGGGACCCTAGTCATCCACATCTTGGCATACCACACATATGTGACTTATAACTACACTTATAACTACACTAAAGATTATATCTTTATTAGTGCTGTCAAACGATTAATATTTTTGATCTAATTAATTACATGGTGTGGCGATTAATTAATCTAATTAATCGCATTTAATCGCACTTACATACAGACATTACA
>JBBPDH010000151.1:4999501-5025819 GCA_037974565.1 Clupeocharax schoutedeni
TTTCGTTTCACTGTGTACTAACTGTATATGGTTGAAATGACAATAAAGCCCTTTGAACTTGAACTTGAACTTGAACTCAGTGTAGAATGAAAAGATACTGGTCTTTTACACTGGGTGCCTTGGGGTAGCTGAACTACATTGTGTAAGAAAAGCTGAGCAACTGTTGCTGTATTCACTGATTACAAGAGTAATGTCTGGACATTATACTTTGGACCACAGTGTACTACAACAGTGGTTCTAAAACCAATCCTCCATGTTTCTCCAAGCCTAACTGTTTTTTTCCCACCCATGGGAGAGTCTTTTGGTTCAGTTTTTTGTTTTTTGTCTGTAGGCCCAGTGTGTCAATGGTTATACATAATAGTGGTCCCCAGAATGTTCCTCACTGGCCCCTGGACTGTCCATATTTTTGCTCCAGCCCAACAGAACATTGAGATAGGCCAACAAATATGGACTGTCTAGGGGTCCTTGAGGACAAGTTTGAGGACCACCACTCTATAATTATTGACACACTGGACAAAAAACATGCATCCAAAAACTCACAGGTGAAAAAAACAGTTGGTCTTTCGTGCAAAAGTGGTCATAGAGTTCTAAAATACAACAGCACAGTGCTGCACCACATCAAGCCTTTTGTTGTTCTTTCTTGTTTGCGAGCAACTGAAAAAAAATTGCGATTCATTGCACGTCCCGACGTAGGCAGCTCTCAAACAGTCAAGCAGAGCAGGAACGAGGAGAGGGAAGGGAATTATATCTACTCTCTCTCTCTCTCTCTCTCCCTCTCTCTCTCTTTCTCTCTCCCTCTCTTTAACACACACACACACACACACACACACGGACACACAAACACACACGCACACACAAACACGCATGCACACATACACGCACGACAGCCCACACTTTCACTTATTCCACTAACATCGACATGCAAAAATGGACACAGAGAGACGCCCGTTAATCGTTAACCGTAACGCTCAGTCGTGCGTTACGGAACAGCGGTTGGCCTCCAGAAAAATAACCCCATTTGACAACAAAAACCCCACCAGATCCTCGTGCTGGATTATGCGTCTTTCGTTTCACACTGTGCCTGATGTATATTGTTCCTCAAATAGAAGAGTGAGGAAGAGAGAGAGAGAGAGAGAGAGGAAAAAAGGAAAATGAGAGAAAAAGCAAGGCAGCAGCGCGTCAGAATGTAAGTCTCTGTCAGAAAAGCAATCAGCAGCTCGAGCGTCTGGCCTCCTGCAGCCCGCTGATTACAGCATTAGGCTCAGCCCAATTCTTCCCCTTGTGTGGCAAATCATTTCGTCCGCAATAAAGAACTCTAAGACAAAGGAGAAGTTAATTAAGATTAATTAACTTTTTAATGACGCCAGTACACTCATATTTGTGCAGTGGCCAAAGGCGTTTTTGAGCATGTCTCCTATTTACCTTCTCATTGTACTCTCTCTCTCTCTTTCCACTTTTATTAGGAGGTAAAACAGTCTCAAGGACATTTGTAGCTACCTATATTGGTGTTAATCCTTCTCACGGTTGTTGGACTTGAGTTTGTCCACTGAATATGGAGACTAAACATCTTTTTCTATATATTTATGAAAAATGTTGGACCCTTACACTCTTAACAGTTTTTCCTTACTTGTGTATTCACCTCTGACTTGTTTTCTCTGACTGGGTTTGTTAAGGTAAAAAGCAGGTGTTGATCTTAGTGTAGCTTTACAAGTGAAGAACAGACCCAGACTACGTAAAGCACTGATGTATGTTGCTCTGGTTAAGAGCGTCTGCTAAATGCTGTAAATGTAAACATAAATGTTAAATGGCCTGTGATGCCTAGCATCGATATTAGAACATTTACACAAACCTGAAAATTGAAGCAAAGATGCAAATTCATAAGCATTAGTTACTGTGGTAAGGATTTTTCATCCAGTGAGAATAAACACATTCACATAAATTGTTGTTTTGGGTTTGAGAGCCACTGGAGCTTGGAGTATATTCTTAAAGGGCTCATAAGTTAATTTGTTCTTTGTTTTACTGTTTGCTCAAGGGTCCACTTGTAATTTGTGTGGTTTTATGCACCAGTAGAAGGTAATAATTCATTTTCTAACTTCTCATTATCTCTTTAAATTAAACAGGTAATTTTATTTCTGAATTATGGCTGATGTTTTCAAATGTTCTGATTGGCTGGACCATATTGTACCACTGTCCAAAAGCAACATAAACGGAAACACTCCTTAATACTTCAGCTGGAAGGAGAGGAGCTAAACTGGTGTAGGTGTTTAAGGGGCTGATTTATGTGAATGCTTACATTTTATGGCATCACAAAAACAAAACAGGCTGTTTTAGCAGATTAGTTTTCATTTATAGGCTGAAAGGACTAGGTAGTCAACTGTACTTTTTGAAAATTTACATACAGTTTTTGACCACTTTTATTTAAAAACGGTAGTTTTCCATGACATTAGGTCCTTACATTTGAAGTAGCCATGTTGGATTTAGTAAAATGTATCATGTTAAACTGGAGTATTCTTGGTGTTTACTCTTATAGTATAAAAGAAGCTGCTTTTTATTGTTGGATGCACCGAAATGAGTGCACATTCAGAATTGAAGATGTTATTCACTTGTCTCATGCCAGTAACTGTAAAAGACGACTGAAAAGTTCCTATTCATGTGTTTGCTCTCTTTACATGGTAGTTTGTAACAAATCTCGGCTGTCCTTATATCTTACATATTAAAGTAAATACAAGAGCATTAACGTTATTCACTTCAGCTGTCAGTGGTTTTAATGTTTAAAGATTACATGGGATAACAAAAGCATGCCGCAAACTAATCAACCTCAACATTGAAACTACTGACAGCTGAAGTGAATAACATTTATAGTCATTATAATGGCCCCTGTTAGGGGTAGGGATGTATTAGGCAGCAAAATAGAGTCGGCGGTAAAAGTTCAGTGGTTGACTGCCTGTTTTTCATCCTTATGCTTTAACCTCTGACTTTTCTTTGACAGGATCTGTTAAGTTGTGTAGCTCAGCTGGCAGTCACTTGGTTAAATAGCGAATGTTGACTTAAGTATAGCTTTTCAGGCTTGAAGAACAGATGTGGATTACTTGAGCACCGATGTACGTCGCTCTGGATAAGAGCGTCTGCTAAATGATGTAAATGTAAATGTAATGTTGAGAGAACTGGATGAGAGAGTCTCCAAAACAGCAGGTCTTGTGGGGTGTTCCCAAAATATAGCAGTTAGGACTTACCAAAAGTGGTCCAAGCAGGGACAGTGATGTATGCACAGAGCAAAGAATTGTGTGTCTGGCCTGACCCCACAGTGAAACTACTGTAGCACCAGTTACTAATAAGGTTAATTTTTGCTACAAATAAAGAATGTTAAAACACACAGCTTGTTGCATATTGGGCAACATAGCTGGAGATGGGTGTCCATGCTGTCCATCGCCGAGTGTCTACAATAGGAACATGAAGATCAGAACTGGATCGTGGAGTAATAGAAGCAGGTGACGCATGAGTTTTCTTTTACATCATGTGAACAAGTGTGTGTGCACTGCTTAGCTGGGGAAGAGATGGTACCAGGATGAATTATGGGAAGAAGGCAAGCTGGTGGAGGCAGTGTGATGCTCAGGACAATGTAAATGTCACTTTAACATGTACCACAAACCCACACGTTAAAGATGACCAAGTTCACTCCTTTTTGGAAACAGTATTCCCTAATGTCAGTGGCCTCTTTCACCTTTGTGACAAAAATATAGTTCAGGAATGGTTGAAGGAACATGACAAAGACTCTGAGATGTTGAACCAGAATTCTTATTCTTCAAATCTCAGTCCAATCCAGCGTCTGTGGGATGTTCTTTTGCTTTCTCCGTAAAAAAGAACATTCTTTTAATTTTTACTATAACATGCCACCATTTTCATTATATTGAAAAAAACACAGGGGTTCTTGAGTTACAACAGTCTCGACATACAACATTTCAAGTTTACAACACTCACTCGCTCTCCCAATCGGCTTATACTGTTATCCTCGTACTTACAGAATATGTGGGGGAAATACTTTGGTTGCGCAGTGGAAGAATATGCAGTAAGTGGGAGAGTGAGGGAGTTTTCTCTCACTTTATCTGCGGCTTAGTTGTGTTGTTATGATATTAAAACTGTGTTAGGATTGGTAAGTGACTGAGGCTAGAGTGTGGTTCGACTAACACCAAAATATATGTTACATCACTGTCGAAGAAACAGATCTGTGGCGTAACTCGAGGACCTCCTGTATGTAATTCTGTGGGAAGCTAACTATGGATACATTCTTGTGAAAGAGCAGTTCATGATTGGAATTGCAAACATCAGTTAAACCTGTTCTAAGGGTTTATGCTCCTAATTCAGCTTGTGTAATCAATAGGCTTGTTATGGGTTATACATAGAACAAAGAAAATATGAAGAAAGTGTGAAATGTGCGTCTCTATCACCAATGTGAAGGAAGTCTTGTATTTTACACTCTGTGGACATTTAATTTTTTTATTTTATTGTGTGTTTTCCTACTCTATGAAACAATGTGAGAGTGTGGGGGAGATTGGAGGCAAGTTTGAGAATGTATGTCTGTGTGTGTGTGTGTGTGTGTGCGTGTGTGTGTGTGTGTGTGTGTGTGTGTGTCATTGCCTGCAGGGGGCCTGGGACAGCCGCTGTATCCCCTGTGTGCCTGCTGCTTTACATTCTTGCGGTGTAGGCTGAGTCTCACACAGCAGCAACCAGCCAGCCAGCCATGCACATCCTTCATTCAGCCTGGCTCCTCATTTATCAACTCACTCAACCATCTCTCTCTCTCTCTCTCTCTCTCTCTCTCTCTCTCTCTCCCTCACTCTCTCTCACTCTCTCTTACTTTATCTGTCTCCCCCGTCTTTCTTACTCTTCGTTCCCTCTCTCTTGCTGTCTCTCTCATTCTTTTTCTTGTTCCTCCTTTCTCTCATTCTCTATCTGTTCTATCTTCCTATCACTTTCTCTCCAATACAACCTCAATTTGCATTTGCTGGTGTGTGTGGTGTATAATCACAGTGTGAGAGGGAAAGAGAGAAAAAATGAGAGGGAGTGATGCAGAGGATGTGTGTGTGTGTGTGTGTGTGTGTGTGTGTGTGTGTGTGTGTGTGTGTGTGTGCATTATCCGAATGTTTACATTTCTAACACTCTGCTGCAGTTCTGCCTAAAAAAAAAGAAATTTGTGGCCTAACCTCATCGCCCCCTTGAGGCCAGACATGGAATATGCCTGATATCTCTTCTTTTGTTGTTGACTAACTACCTCTCCCTAAGCGGAGTGTGGTGGTATGCAGAAGGAACTCAGCCTTGCAGCTACCAGGTCTGGGCCAAATCTCACATCTATCCTGAGCGAACATCAGACTGCAGAGATGAAAAGGAAGGAAATCAATAAAGGAGAGAGGGGGCTATGTAGAGACCCTGGCTTTGCTTTGATTGAAGACTGACTGACAAGACCTTCGCCTTTGTGATCTACTGCATGCTGAATGATTAGAGTAGAGGGGGGAAAGCACCCATGCTATATTCACCCCCAAAACTTCAGCCAATGAAGGAAAACTACAGTAGAGAATATGGTACAATATTGACACTGTTCTCATTCTGTGCATTGCTGTATAGCTGAATATGAAGCAGTAAAGAGAGCAAGGCTAAAGTCAGGACTTTAAAAACGATTGACGCTTACACATCTTATTTACAAAAGTGTTATTTTTAGAACTATCCATTAAAATGGCAGTCAAATATAATTATTTTATGAACAATATCACTCTGAAGAACATTTTGTCATAGTGGAGGCATAATGTATGCGCAAGTATAATTTATTAAAGAAGAACACCAGAGACTAAAGTCTCTGCTATTTTAAGTCCATTTTTAAGGGAATGGCGAAGGAAAAATCTAATTTATACAATTATCTTCTCGTCTGGCATCCAAACCTTCGCTCTGCACTGGAGCAACAGTTTTAAAAATCTGTTTGATTGAATGGAATTGCCAGATATAAAATGTCATTTTTGTTTTGTGGTTTTTTGGGGAGGTGGGGAGGTTCTTTTTTTTAGGTTGTTTTTTGTAAGACCAGTTTCTGTAGCATTATCAGTATTTGTTCCTGGTACTCTGTCATGCAGTGTGCTGTTTTAAATTAAAGAGTTACTTGGAATTTGCCCATAGACAGAACTGTCCGCGGGATACAGAGTTTCACAAACAGTGTGAGTAGCCACTTCATAGCGTGTCAGTTGAATAATTGCATACAGTGTAAATATATAAATCACAGACTTGCAGACAATGAGTGATTCACATATGCAGTGTGAATTGTCACCAAGGAACAGCTCTCAAATTGTAAATTGTACACCTGGTTTAAACTGAACACACTGAAAATGAAAGGAAGGTAAAGGCAAGAAACAAACAAGAAAAACAAACCACAAATCAAATGCAGCAGATGCACAGAAATGTACAAACGAGGAGAAGCAAGACAAAGAAACAACGAAACACAGAAGCTACATATACAACAAGACTAATGATTTATAGCAAGAAAAAATAAAGATGGGGTAGATCTAAGGTGGAGGTGGTCCCATGACAGGGCAGAGACTCAAGAGGGTTTAATAAAGTTGGGGAGTCCCTTGCTGCGTCATAAAAGCCAATCTTCAGCCAAGATAAGTGGTCCTCAGTAGCAGTAGTGTAATAGCTCTTTATTTATGTTTAAGGCCAGGGCTGCTTTGTCATGTCATCAGAGTGGAGTTGGTGCGTGAAATTTGCTGGAGGAAATGCTGAACAATAGCAAGCTGGCAAGATCAGTACTGATGTGAATGGTGTAATATGGCAGGCAAAACAGTCATGTGTTTATACTTAAATGCTCTCCTGTGAGCCAAACACTGATGACAGGTTCCTCCCAATCCTCTTAAACACATAAACTAAAGAAAATAACACACTATATTTTACTGTACATTTAACAGGCTGTTTTAAAGAACATGTAAAAGCTGCTTTAATCTTCTCTTAAAGTTGGTCAGATGGATTATGGGCAACAGAAGACTGAAGGATACACCGGTGCTGGCCTTGGAAAGTGTCAGACTGTGGACAGTTTCTCTTGGTTTTGTTCAAAGGATTGCCTTCTTATTAGAACGGTCTTTGATGACACAGCAGTCTAAAAATGCCGCTCACCAGGACCGCAGCCCAGCGTCTGGAATGAAGCTCCTGACACGATTTTAAGAGTGCTACCCGAACTTGAGAAAACCATGAGTCCAAAAATGGCAAGATCAAGAATTGTAGAATGCAGTGGTGGAGGAGGAATAAAATTGAAGAAAAGAGAAGAGAAAAAAAGAAGGACGGAGAGAATCCATGTGCTGATGTCACTCTAGGCATGGAGTGTGAGTAATGTGGATTATTTATGGACTCAACTGCCAGAGCACTGTTGTCTGCTGGCAAAGAACTGCAAAAGCAACGAGACTTGAGAATAAGCACACACACACACACACACACACACACACACACACACACACACACACACTCACACACGCCTACACACAGTAGCTTGGGCAGTAGAGGTTCTTAAACAAGAGAAGCTAGCATACCCTCTGGTGCATTTATTAATCCCTTTGAAAAATCTCACCTGCATGAGCTCAGGGAGATTCTGTGTGTAATAGACTTGTGGAATTTGAGAAGGACAGAAATGCCTAAAAGAAAAAGACAAAGCTGATTTGCATCCATCAATTCCAACTAGGTTGTATCAGCTGATCCTATCACTCTGCAACACCAATGTAGTATTCAACTTTTACAGTAAAATTCTGAGATCTGTCTTTTCTGTCTCGTTAACGTGGCATTTTTAATTCAGCTTTATGGGCTGTCCTTGGTAGATCTGTAATGTTCTGGTTCATGCTTTTATGTTGTGCTACATAATAATCCCCCAAGAATGCGGGATTTAGGAATAAGGCATGCAGAACCTCTGTAATTGCATGTACTGTTGAAATCCTTCTAATGCAAATTCAGTGTTTCTGTGAGCAGTGAGAGTGTAATAAGCTGTAGCGGATGGAAGGACAGCAAGGTGTTTCTAGGGCGGAGGCTGGGCGGGAGGTGGGCTGACTCACCTTTCTCCCTGGCTCCTGCCCCCTCTGGGGAAGCAGGGCGGAGGTGATTGGCAGAGGGCTGTGGTTGGGTCTGAAGCCTGCTGGGAAGAACCCTCCTTTCATCTCATCCAAGGCCAAATGCATATGCATCAGACGCCTCCTCAACAACCTTCCCCAACAGCAGTTCCCTACTGTGATTTGCCTTCAGGTTTAAAATGAGGCTGGAGGCAAGGAAGAACAGCAGAAGGGAGGGTGGGGCTGAGTTTAAAGAGATCAGTAGGTTTGTGGAAGCAGCAATGTGCAGTTTCAAGGCACACAAAATTGCACCATATGTTCTTGTCCACACTGGCTGAGGTAGGTCACCACCACGGGGCACAGAAAAGGTGCTTTGGACCAGAGCTTTGCTGGTTTTGAGCTCTAAGGGTCTGCTAACCTCTCTGCTCCCCTATGAGATGTGATCAGCTTAAGTAAAGTTTCTTATACGCATGAGATAAGGGATAGCTGCCTTGTGCTAGCACACACTGGCCAGTTGATCAGAAATTCAAGCTATTTACTTGAAGCCTACTATATAGTGTAACATACTGACATAATCTTGCCATAAACATGTCATGGCTGTTGTTATGTGTGCCCAATCCTATAACATCGTCATGTTATCTGTCAGATGCCATGTTTGGTAGCACATGCTAATTTGTGCCTCAAATACTCATTAATCATCATGACATTAAATATCACAACATTTATTTATAATTTTAACATGGCCCCATGTAATGGGTCAAATCACAGGTCCTAAGTTCAATTTCCAGGGTGGCCAAGGGTTCTGTCTATGTGGAGTTTGCATGTTCTTCTTCTACCTGCATGGATTTCGCTGACACTCTGGTTTCCTCCCACTGTCCAAGGGGATGTACATCAGGTGAACTGGAGATGCTAAATTGTTCCTGTGTGTCTGCCCTGTGATGACCTGGCAACCTGTCCAGGTGTTTCTCTGTATACGGATAGGCTGCAGCACCCCCGCAGCCACTGTATGGGAATACAAAGGCCAAGTCAACACCTTGAACTCTTTGTCATGTTCCTCAAACCATTGCTGAACATATTTTTAATGAGGCAGGGTGTATTATCTTGCTTAAAGAGGTCACTGCCATTAGGGAATACCATGAACGGATGTACTTGCTCTACAGCTATGTTATTTGCAGGTATTTGTCACAATAACATCCACATGAATACCAGAACTCAGGATTTCCTAGCATCCCACTGTCTGTGCCAGCTTCCCTTCCTTCCATTTTGTACCTCTGGCCTGGCACCACCTCTTCTCCAGGTAAGCGATACACAAGAACCTGGCCATTCACATGAAAATGTGATTTATCACAATAGGTTGCCTTTTATGTGTTTAGGCACTTTTGGCAGTGGAGAGAGGTCAGCATGGTCTTTCTGACTATGCTGATGCTACACAGTCCCATATGTTACAAGCTGTGATGCACTGGGTTCTGACACTTTTCTAACATAGCCAACACTAACATTCTCACTAAATTGTTCTACATTTGCTTTTGAATGGGATCGGACCAGATTCTAGCTTTCACGCATATCAGTGACCCTTCAGCGCCCATGACTCCAAATCTTTCCTTTGGCCCACTTTTGGTTGGTACTAATCACTGGGAACACCCTACGGGTCCTGTCGTTTTAGAGATGCTTTTTTCCTCCCATTTTTTCTTGAAAGTTCTCTCAGGGCAACAAGCACTGCTCGTCTTGAACCTCCGTTGCTCAAAAGAAGAGGAAGACATGCATAAAGACTCTTTTTAGCCTTGGCTCCCCAGTGGTGGAATGAACTCCCTTTTGCATTTAGATCTGTCCTTTGCCTCTTCAAGCTTCGTCTAAAGACCACCTCTTTAAGGAGCATCTTGGTGACTAACCAGTCCTCCCATGCATCTCTTATACATCTTTTCCTCTATTTTTAACAAATCCCTCAGCCATTTACACAAATACTTGTGTATTAATCCCTGACTTGCTTTTTCTCTTTGACAGGGTTTGCTATGGCATGTAACTCCAGCAGTAACTTGGTTAAATTGCTGTTGTTGATTTAAGTATAGCTTTACAGGTTTAAGAACAGGTGTGGGCTACTTTAAGCACTGATGTACATCGCTGTGGATAAGAGCAAACTTCATTATAGTTTTACTCACTTCTCCTGTCAGTGGTTTAATGTTGTGACAGATCTGTGTATATCTAAGCTACACATAGTAGCCAGCTGCGGAGAACCCATTCTTTTTGTTTTTATTAATTTCCCTGCTTTGATTATGTCCACATTTTAAATAATACTTCACTTGATCACTGTATGGATAGTTTATCGGCATGAAATCTGCACAGTTTGTTTTTAAATGAAATCATTTAGAATCAAAAACATTTCAAATGAATTCCTCCCTCTGCTTTTCCATTGTAACAGTTGCTCTGTTTAGTCTGAAAGCAGAAATTGTATGTATGCTACCAGCTAACCTGAGCTGAAACTTTGATAGACATAGCAACAGTAACTAAGGGAAACTGCCCTCCCTCATAATTTAGCATGTCGCCAATTTATCATGTAGCCAAACAATTTAGCATGTGGTACCACACTGTCCACAAAAATGACCACACTGTCCACAAAAATGACCACACTGTCCTAAGCTCTTCCCCATTTCATTTTGTCTTTGCAGGTGTGATCTTTTTTTATTTTTTTCCATTTATGCATAGGCCAATAACAGCCTGATTGTGTGGCACTTGTGCAATTATCCCATTAGCCACACTGCATTACTCAGTGCATATCTGAGTAACACACACACACACACACACACACACAAACACCTCATGCTGTGCAGCCTGAGCAGTCTCGTCCCCTATGCATTTGCACCCAATGTTGACCCTTGAACATGCTCACACAGACACACACACACACATCTCAGTGCTGGCTGTCTTTCAGCTGAGTCGCATGCTAACAGTATCTGGCTCCCTCCACAGCCATATGGCCAGTGAATGGACCTGCGTGGTGCGACCACCCCAGGAGCAGCCGGCAGTCACTGGAGTTAGAGTTACAGCTGTCAGAGAAATGAGAAACACATGCAGAGTTTACTTCAAATCTCTTTGTGTACATACACTACAGGCGCATGCCACAGGGAACATGCGTCTCTCATTATGTGACACATTTACAGTTGGTGTTAACCTTTTGACATAGAAATATAGTGGAAGGAGTAAATATGAAGGATTGTAATTGTCACGGATGACGGGGGTGATTTACCTCGGGGGCAGCAGGGACAATGCAGGCAGGCATCCATGGCAGTCAGGCTCTTTATTAAACAGGAACAGAAAGAAACCTGGTGCAAGGGCCGCTACCGATATGAACATGAAAACAGGATACAGACAAGGCATGTGAGGCGGTGGACAGACGTCTGTGGTCTACACAGACAGAACTTAAATACAGACAATAATCAGTGAAGAAACACAAAGCAGGTTAAAAAATGTGACATGTGAACACAAACAGACATGGCAGTCAAAATAAAAGTCCTCAAAAACAACTGAAAAGCAGTGGCCCCTACCGGCCACTGACCGAACCGTTACAGTAATATGAACCATTGTTCATCACAATAACTGAAATAGTCTCTTTGTTTATATGTATATACACTACTAGTGCATGCCATGGGTTTTTACCACTTACCCATTTATTTCATGAACTGCAGATTTGTATTCCTGTTAATTTATTGAGTGAACAACTAAAATATAGTCAAAAATTATTTTTAAAAAAGTTTTCTTTATAACACAGGAAGGATGTGTAACAGGTTGTATAATGATGCAGAATCAAATTCTAGACTGTCCTTTAAATGCACATGGTAACTGTTTCGTCCCCTTATCTGTCACTTAACAGTTTGCTAAATATCTAAGTCTTGTCTGGTGATTCACACTATAATTAGGTGGCTTTTTGTAGGCCAACTGTGATGAATAAAAATATTTTTGCATATTAAAGTTTCTCACATGGTGACCATAAAGTAAATGTATTTGTTAGCAATAAATGTTGAGCGTATTTTTAGTAAATATTAAGTGAGAAACAGGTGAAACAAGAGTCTGCAGTGTGTTGAAAAACCTTTCGCATGGTAGTGAATGCGTTCACTCACAAAAAAGCTACACATGACAGGGTGTTTAGAATTAGTTGGTAAATGTGTCATTTCTTTGCTTTCTCTCTTTGAGAGGAAATCATCTTTTTATCAATGGCAACATAAAATAGTGAACTCGAGTGAAATTTTATAAGTTATTTTTTAATATTTAATGTGTATTTTCTATGGTCTTTTATTGCACATGTATGTGTTAAGAACATCCAGAGTTTGTCCAGAAAGTACTCCTGACACAGCAGATGTGAATACAATCAGTAAAGTTGATCTAAAACAGCGTGTAGTGGGAACATTTTAAACACATCTCTGTGTCTGGTTGAGGACAACACCTATTAAGCTCAGTATGAAATAAAAACTTCAAATACAATTGTGTTGTTAATTAGAACATTGTTTTTGATAATGTATCATCATTATTGTAAATATTGTAAAAGGAAGAAAAGTAGGAAATATAAATCAATATTTAACTTTAATATAAAGACCATTTTTATGACCATCACATCCTCTGCTCGACCTTTATGAACCCTTATGTACCACATCTGTCACGTCCTTTTGCCTTTTCTCTTTCCACCTGTCTCTCTTTCTCTTTCTGTCTCTCTGCCACTGTCTCTCCTTCTCTCCCGCTCTCTGTCTGTATTCCTCTCTCTCTTTATCTCCCTTCTCTCTGTCTCTTTCTCTTTCATCTCTTTCTCTGTCTCTCTCTCTGTCTGTCTTTCTCTCTCTCTCTTGTTCTCTCTTTCTGTCTTTCTCTCTCTTTCTCTCACCCTCTCTCTCTCGCTCTCTTTCTCTGTCTCTCTCTCTCTCTCTCTCTCTATGAGATACATTATTCAAGCTGGGCGTTTTAAGTAGGTCATGCCGCCATAGCCTTCAAATGAGCCCAGACCAGGAATGCACACACACACACACACACACACACACACACACACACACACACACACACACACACACACACACACATGTGCCATCACAGTATCTTTTCTTCTCTTCCTATTCACACTAATCTTGAACTCACCACTGATGTGCAGTTCAATAGCCCAACAGCAGAATAGCAGTGAGATTGTGGAGGTGAGTGTGTGTGTGTGTGTGCATGTGTGTGTGTGTGTGTGTGTGTGTGTGTGTGTGTGTGTGTGTGTGAGTGAGTGTTGTGGGGGTGGAACAACCATTTGCAGCTAATTTAGGAGCTGGATTTTCTAAAGGGAGACTGTAGTCAAAACACAGAGAAATTTGGGAGAGCATGAAGTGATATTTTTGCACTTGCTCTCTTTCTTTTCTCTCCTCTCTGTCTCTCTATCACTCTATCTCTCTCTGTCTGTCTCTGTGCTCTTCTCCTCAAGAGACCTTTGTTAGTAGGGCTGCACCAAGGAGCCGCCTTTTTATTGGGTTTGTGTGTATGTGTGTGTGTGTGTGTGTGTGAGTGTGTGTGTGTGTGTGTGCGTGTGTGCGTGTGTGTGTGTGTGTGTGTGTGTGTGTGTCTGTGTGTCTGTGTGTGTGTATGTCTGTGTGTGCATACTGTACGTGTACTTTGCCAGTACAAGCAGTTGCCATAGGAGAGAAGATCTTCCCACACATACAGAATACGCTTGATTTGTCAAAGACATGCTTTGCATTCTATATTTGATCACCTTCATACTGCATGCCTAAATACCCCACTTCTGCTTGAGAAGAACAATGGAGACACAAAGAGAAATGCAAAGGGCTTTTCACATTTTTATGCACTGTCAGAATGTTGAGTTATGCATATGACCATTCATGTACATCCAAAAGTCTGTACACACCTGCTTATTCTGTGTTTCATTCATTTCCCGCCTCTCAACTAGCTGAAGCAACAGCCTCTACGTTTCTGGTAAAGCTTTAAAATAAAGGTTTGAACATTGCTGTAAGGATCTAAATGCATTCAGTAATTAGAGCATTAGTAAAGTCATATAATCCACCAGTATAATATAAAAATTACAGAGAAATCAGGCAAATCACATTTTAATGTCTACTGGGTGGGACCAAAACATGCGAGAGAAAACATTGCTCTTGGCTCTTGGAGGTTCTAGATACGTCATGTGAGCAGCAGCTTCACCATTGGCTTCATGTTAATGATCTTTACAAGATAAAATAAATAGCCAAATCAGGTCCCAAATGTTTAAAATAAAAAAATAGCCAAATCAGGTTTTCCCTGATATCTTACAACATCAGGGTCTAACTTCAGGGTCTTGTACAATTACAAAGACATGCATAAACACACATGAAGTAGGAATGCTTTGACCACACCCAACACTATAAAATGCCATCAGATACCTAAAACCAGTGACAGCTGCAAAGGCCAAGCAACTCTCTCTCTCTCTCTTTCTCTCTCTCTCTCTCTCCCTCTCTCTCTCTCTCTGTGTGTGTGTGTCTCTCTCTCTCCCTCGCTCGCTCTCTCTCCCTCTCTCTCTCTTCCTTCTGTGAGCACTCGTGCCTGAGAAACGCTCCCTCTCCTCTCCTCCATCAGCATTGCTCCAGCAGGCCATCTGTCAGTGCTAATGGATGCACGCTCATTTGCATGGCTGATGAGCGCTCCTCGTTTGGCAAGGCTTGAGCAGAAGGTCGCATTCTGACGCGTCGGAGAAGGAGAAATTTTGGCAGGGAGAGAGGAGAGAGAGAGGCAAAGACCTGTAGAGAGGGTTATAATAGACAGAGGCAGAGAGAGAGAGAGAGAGAGAGAGAGAGAGAGAGCTTTTACAGGTGCATTTAAAGCAACTATTAAAATGAAATCTTTTAAAATACTTTTTATTTTTTAGTTTCTATATGTAAAGAGGTTAATTATGGAGAAAGCCAGAGAGAGAGAGAGAAAGAGAGAGTGAGTGAGAAAGCATGTATACTCATGCATTTAAAATGGTCATTGTTGCATATAATTGATTTTAAAATATTTTTATCCATCTGCCTTTGGATTTTAAATATATTTGCATTTATGGCCAATGTTCACTCAATGTGTTATCCTCTTTTCTTTTTGATAACAACAGCAAAACATCCATGTGGCCACAGGGCCTAAAGTTTAGGTATAGGTCTGGCAGTTTTTAGTTAAATATGGAAAGTCCATAAAGATAGCAATATAAGAACATGTGTGTGAGTGTTTATGCACTGTCTCTGGAAGTAAATCAGGCTCTATGAGCCTCTTCTAGCCTATCACTCTATATTTTTCTTCTCCACCAGGGAAGACATGTCTGCAAGCCCCCCCAGCCACCAACCCCCTTCACGCCGCTGCCTCAGCTCTTTCCCCATGTCTGTGTGTGTGTGTGTGTGTGTGTGTGTGTTCGTGTCTCCTCTGGTCTCCTCTCCTCTCAGCCTCCCCAGCCTATCTCCTTTAATTACTGCTTATGGCTCCCCTTGCCCACCCCCCTCCCCCAAATCCCTGCTCTCTGTGGCTGAGGCTGCTCTTTGTGCCTGTCGCCTCTGCCGCTGGTGTGTTGCCTCCATTCTCTGTTCTCAGAGCATTTGGGCTGTGGACGAAAATACAGATTATTGTGTTCAGCTGATCTCAGAACAGTCCTTCTGGGTGCTGTCACAGTCCCTGCAGCCACTGTGGAATAACACTGAGAGTGAGGAGGATAAGGTGACGCTTCAGACAGGCTTGCAGGCTTCTCTAAACGGCAGACTTTGATGCTAAGGCTGTGAAAGAGATTTGAGAGGGTTGTGATTGCTCTGTGTGTATGTGTGTGTGTGTGTGTGTGTGTGTGTGTGTGTGTGTGTTTGTGTGTGTGCTTGCATGTGGAGTCTATCGCTCTGTCTGTTTTCCACGTGGTGACACGAAGGGTCTCTATACAACACACAAAAAGATGGCATTGGCACATCTTCTGTAGTGCAAATGCAAAAACAGTCTTGGAAAACCATGACATTTTTTTTTACAATATCTGACGCAGTTTTACCACCTATTCCAGATAGTAGTTACAATTTGGTTCGGAACACTAATGTGCATTCCTACGTACATATGTCTTTGGGTATCAGCCATGTGCACATTATGCTTTTTGTTTAATGAACGTCTGCATCCGTGCATGTAATTGCCGTTAAGTGTGTTTTACAGTGGACCCTCTCGAGCAGTGCCAGTGAGGTAGAGTACCCTCCACACGTGTCCTCAATGCCAGGCGGCTTTTTTAGCCAGTTTCCCTTTCCATTAATTAGCCTCTCCATTTTCTGCTGGCCACTCTGACATTTCCCCGCTGCTAATTCACTGATTAAGCCTATTAATGTGATTAGAGAGGCATTTCTAAGACAGCTGCCATTATGTACAGTATGCAAACGAGAGGCAGCCCAGTTGCCCCACGATTTGTCTGTTGTTCAAACAGCAAAGGTAGAGGGCTGAGAATGGAATAAAAGAGCTGTTTGTCACTTCTAAACTGTCTTATTTAGCTGCTACTCTCCTTTGCTAAATTTGCCTTTGCTGTGCTGTTCAGCACCAAGTGTTTTCAGCACCAGGCACTGTCCAGCCACACATGTTGTTCATTCAGTATTGTGCTTTAGCATCAGGCACTGTTCACAAGACAGTTCCAGTTCCCAACCAGAAGAGACACTGATAGATCACCCGGATTGATCTGTACCTGTGAAAATATTTAAGGTACTGCAGAAACACTACAGAAAAGGGCAGCATTTTGGCCCATTGTTCATCACCAGGTGTCATCCATTGTTTTCAGAACCAGGAGCTGTTCACTTTTTGGTACTTTTCAGTTCTGGGAGCTGTCCATGTTTTGTCACATTTCAGCACTGGGAGCTGTGCACTTTGTGTTACATTTCAGCACTGGGAACTGTCCACTTTTTGTTACATTTTTGAAAAGGGAGCTGTCCATTTTTAATACATTTCAGCACTGGGAACCATCCACATTTTGTTACATTTTAGAACAGGGAGCTGTCCACTTTTTCTTCAAATTCACAATCAGTGAAGACTGCTCATTCTAATATTTATGTGCACAGTATGCAGTACATTTCTATCTCTAAAATACCCCTTATAATAGTAATAATAGTAATAATAACAAGACATTAGCATTCTGGCCTATTTTTCATAACAACTAGAAAACCTTTTGGGGATTATATCAAATCATAAACTGACAGCAACGGCATAAAAATGGGGTCTAAATTAATTTTCCATGAGGCGTGTTTCGCTTCCCTTCAATTCATATTGTATAGCATTCATGCACTCTTTCTCTCTTTCTCTCTCTCCCACTCTCTCTCTCTGTCTCTCTCCTTCACGCACACACTGAGACTGCTGCACACGCTACTGCACTCACATGGCTCTGAAGACTCTGTGGTCTAAGGGGAGAGCTATGCAGGGAGTGACTAAGAACAGACTGTCTACAGCACAGAATTAATACAGAGGGGGAGAAAGAGAGGCATAGAGCAAGAGAGAGAGAGAGAGAGAGAGAGAGAGAGAGACTGAAATACATTTCCCTTGTTTCTCACAGGCTGGAAATGGATGCTTCACCATAAGCGTCGACAGTTTCTCTTGCTCTGTCTCCATCTCTTTGCGTAGTGGCTGGCTGGCTGGCTGCAGTCTGCTGGAGAGAGAAAGGCGGTAAGTCTGGCTCTGCCTGCTTCATCCTCCACACTTTCGCTCGGCTGCTGCATTGTAGCATTGCTTCTGGCGGCTCAATTCAGCTCTCTCTCTCTCTCTCTCTCTCTCTCTCTCTCTCTCTCCTGCCTCATACATCCCTCCCTCCCCTCTGTCCTGTCTGTCTGCCTCTCTCTCACCCTCTCTTTCTGCCTCCCTCCTCTCTCTTCCTTGCTCTCTCTCCCTCCCTTTCTCTTTTTCTTTCACTCTCTCTCCCTCCCTATCTCTCTCTCTCTCTCTCTCTCTCTCTCTCTCTTCTCTCTCTTTCTCTCTCTCTTCTACAGTGGCTGCAGCTCGCCCCGCTCCTCCACTCCCTCTCCCTCTCCATCTCTCCAAGTGCTGGCGGATAATAACACAGACAGAGAGCTCAAACAAAGAAGGATTGATAGAACAAGGGAAGAGAGGAGTGAGCGAGGGAACAGTGCAAAAAGAAGGAAAGAGAGCAAAGTAAGAAAAAGAATATCAGGAGAATATCGGAGAGAGAGTGAGAGAGAGATAGAGTGAGAGAGAGAAAGACAGAGTGTCGCCATTTCAGTAGGTTTCACTTTGTTTACTTCTTGTTTTGCAGTGCTGGCATTATGTGTTATAATGACCGGGTTGAAATGATTGAGCACGTGTGTGTCTGCGCATGTGAATATGTGTGCGTATGTGTACATGCCTGTATATATAGATTCATATATGTATTCATATATGTGTGTGTGTGTATTTGACGGGAGGGAGTGTTAGAGCCATACATTCATGTAGGAATCACCTGTGCATTCCAGCACACTAAGCTGTGGAGTGGACCCCTAACAAAGTGATCATGGCTAATTCAGATTAACTGTATGCATTTGTGAGAGCAGTACTGCTTGGTTGACAGTGCGGTTGTTTAGTAACTTGACTTTTTTGTCTTTAGCAGCTTCTGCTGAGGCTAGTGAGAATTCTGTAGTTTCTTGCTGATCTTCATCTAGCATTTATTTTTAAGCTTTTAATATGTATACATATACATATATACATATATATGTATGTGTGTGAAGGTATCACTGAGAAAACTTTGCATTCAGAGGGGAAAAAGAAGAGCAAGCAGATGTGAAAGTTCAGCATTTTGAACTTTGGTGTAAGTTGCAGTCACATCTTGTCGGGTGAACCCGCCTCAGATTAAACAAAGGGAGAACCCTACAGATGCATAAGTGGCAATAAAGAAAGGTAAGCCAACTATATGTGTGATACAAACAGCGAGTTTATAAATGTATATATATAATGGGTGACATGCAACATGAATTTGCATGTATGTTTGCAATTATAATGCTACTCTTAAGTGGAATGGTTTGTTAAATCGATAATAATATTTTTTTAATTAAATAGTGAAATGAAATCAAATGAAACATTTAGAAAACAATGAGAAAGAAGAAGCAATTGGAAGTTGAGACTTGTTATTCATTATTCACATGTACAAGCATAGGAACATTTGTTTATGCAGGATGGAAGGTTGTTGTTAACAGGAAAAGTTGTCCTTCGCAGCTGATGTGGAACCTGTCGTGCCGTTTCTGTCGTGGTTAAGAACAGGGTTTTGGGGAGTGTGTCCCTGCAGCAGCTGCTGCAGACCTGCCGTCACTTTAAACACTTCTAAATGAGCAGGATGTTTAAACAATGCATCTAAATATCAGACTCTGCACTGCAAGCATTTCACAGTGAATCTCAATCATTTCATGCATTGACAGCAGTTCCCCAGAAGTCATATTGTTCTGTGCTGTGTTAATATTAGACTTGTTGTATAGGATGGGTGTGATATGATGAGTCGTTTCTTTTTAAAGTTTAGCCTTTTGCCTAAACTTTGATCTTTAAGGATGACTATTGAAGCCATATTTTGCACTGAAGGGTTTTTATCTTTGTGATGTACTGCCATTTATATTCAGAGTTTGGTAGAGAAAGTTTACCATTAATTCAGTATATATTGACTCTAAACGTGAAACATTTATTATGATGTGGATTTTGAGAATGAAAGTTTGGCATAACACGAATTATGAAATTTGAGGCTTGATCGTTAATGTGAAATTCAAGGTAAGATAGTGCATGAGGCAGAGTATCAATTTTAAGGCAGAATATTTAATGTAAGGCAGAGTGCGGTGGAGGTAGAACATGTTTTGAGATCAGTAGTCTGATAGTAAATTTTGGAGCTAGTTATGATTTTTGAAGTGGAACACTTGATAATATCTGATTTCTCTGTTTTTATTTGGGATCTAATGCGATTTTGATGAGTATAGTATAGTGTTACTATAATTTTAATCCTGACCTTATGAGGTAAAAGGTTTAATATGAAGCAGATTATTATATATATTTGTGGTGTGAATTTTAATTCAGAACATTTACTTAGAGGTGGACTGTGACGTTTTAGATAGATGGTGTTTTGAAATAAATTCAATTGTGGATTTGAGGCAAAAGGTTGATCTGAAACTGAGACTGAGAAATTGATTGTAAACCTTGACAAAGATTTGAGAAACAGAATTCTAGAAACAGAATCTTTTATTTGAGACCGATTATACGTTTTGAGGTGCCACATGTAATGTTACAGTTCATATGAGTTTGGTGGGAGTAGGTTTAGAATGATTATGAATTTTTGAGGCAGAATATTTAATGTTAGGCAGACATCCGTTTTAATAAGAATGTGTTTGAAGTTTCGGCATGGAGCTGATCATGAATGTTGAGCAGGAACATTTCATAGGAGGCTGATTTTGAGTTTGGATTCAGGATATTTAATATGGACCAGATCATGCATTTTTAAAGAGACAAGGAAGTATTTTGATGTTTTAGCACATTTTAGCATGAAAAGGATTATAAGGTTTGAGGCTGAATATTAATTTGGGGTTATATTGAATATGTTACAGGTAGAATGCAGGTAAATGTCGTAATAGCTTGAGTTTGGAGGACTTTGTTTTTTCTTGAAAGATTATGAATTTTGAGGCCTTGTAATATAAGACAAATTAATTTTGGAATGTCAGAAGATGTTTAACAGACTTTTGTTTGGTGACAGAATTTTGAGAATGATTATGAATTTTGATTAGAAACACTTAATGTGGGACTGATTAGGAATTTTGCGATAGAGGCTTTCGAATGAGGCTGATTATGTGCTCTTATGAGCAAATCTGAATGATATGTCTGAAAGCTCCATGACCCCAGAGGGTTTCCCTGCCTCAGACAGCCAGGCTCAGTGAGTCATTAATAAGATAGCTGGCTGAGAGGGAGCGAGTGAAAGAGAGAGAGAGAGAGAGTGAGAGAGAGAGAGAGAGAGAGAGAGAGAGAGAAAGAAGAGAGAGAGAGAAACACCCTGCCTGTTTCACAATGTTACAAGCTTAATGAGCACCCGCACCCTCACCCCAAAATGCGCGCGCACACACACACACACACACACACACACACTCACACACACACACACACACACACAGACACGCACACACACATTGATGTGTGGCAGTGGCTTGGATAAAAATAGCCTCTTTGGTGAAAGCGGCTTGGGGAAGAACAATAGCAAGTGGATGCTTTTCAGCTGTGCATAATGTACATGCATGACATAATTATCTCATTGAATTTCTGACCTGTTGTGTCCACACATTATCCTGTGAAATTCATGGATCTTACCCCATGCTATTACAATTACCGTAGTAACTTTAAAGTAGATGTTGTGGCACACTTTATATATCTTTGGGTCAGGTTTATTTGCCTTTCTGCTGAGATTGTCTACAATATGTAGGGGCAAAGCAACCCCCCCTTGGTGATGTGAATTGTATATGAGCTGCGCTGTCCCCTCTGCTAGACTAGCATGAGAGAAAGTCTTCTTGTCTTCCAAACTGGGATTCCTTTGGTGTTCACCAAACCATTGCTGTCCAAAACAAAAATAAAACATGTACCCACAGAATGATTACTTTACAGGAGGTTTTTATTTCTAATATAAGTTAATGTTGAGCATTTTTAATCAGTTCATTCATGATTCAAGTGTCATGCTGCTGAGCAAATGGTGTAAATGAAATAAAATAAAAATACAAAAAAATATTTTTTTTTGGACAGCAACAAAATGTTGTTATATCACTCCATAAAAAGACCTGTTAAGGCCTTTGTGGAGAGCCACGACACCAACGGGACGATCTTACTGCAGTCGAAGTCTTGTAAAAATCAAAGTCTAGTCTATCTGTGTTCATTTATCATTAATGAGATGTTCTCCAACAAATGCCTTTCGCTGCAGCCGTTATACAGTCTGAGTGCCGCATATTTTAGGGCATCTGCGAACACCATAATGGATAGGGAGGTGATGATAGTTATGGTTTTATTTGCAATTACAGTAATTTTATGTTTTGCTAATAATTATTTAAGGGACTGATGTGGGGTAGACATCTAAGCGTTTGTCATCAAGATATGGCCATTGTTTTTGCCACTCCTTGACTTTGGGTGTGCCTATATGCAAGCTAAAGCCACTGCCCTGATTTCACCTCTTACATAACAGACAGTAAGTGTGCCTGGTATATCTGACCAGTGGCTGACCAAGATGGAGAACAATGATAAAAAGGCAGGGAGAGGTCAGGAGAAGAACAATAGAAGAAACTGTTTCTTCCCTTTCCACACGTCCCTTTTTGCAGGCCAATTAAAGAGGCACTGAATGACCTCGGTTTACAGGAGGTCACTGCATTTGCAGTGACAATCAAACTACGGTTATCTGACCAGCCACACAGTGAACGGAGACTTGTTCACTCTACTCTGTGAGATATCAGAGAACTTGAAGATATTTTTTGTGAAAATGTAGGAATAGAGGAACAGGAGTACCATATGGTAGGCCTGTGTATTTAAGTTCATGCTGAAGAACAAAAATAACAAAACAAAATGGAAAAGAGCAGATGGAGGAGCTATCTGGGGCTTTCTTTTTTAAGGGCCTTTTTTTTCACTGAGCGCAGCATGGTTATCTTCTATGAGGGCCACAGTCACTCAGATGATGCTGCTATTGCATTTCCATGGGAAGCCCTCATCTACGTATATGACACACTGCTGCTGTGACCTAGTTGAAGGGAGAGGGAGGTGGAGAGATGTAGAGAAGAGAAGGATGGCCCTGGCTCTATCCCAGTAGGCCTGCACAGTAAACAAATCCAGCCTTGGCATTCACCCCCAGTAAACAGCTGGAATTCAGCAGGGGCCTCAACTGGGTCATCTCCTAATGGCAAATGGTGAACACAATGTACAGCTTTATTGCAACCGTTCTCTATGAACAGACATCATTGCTGCTAAAAACTGTATTGCTTTTGGCTCTTTTAGCTGGTTATTAAAGTGTAAGAGCCTACATGAAGCCCCACACTTTAGTTTATTTTCAAAACTACATCATTTACATATTAGTTATTGAATAATCCACGGTAGTTCCTGAATTATAAATCTGCAGTTTAGCCCCTAAAACTCTAAGCAGTGTATGCAATCTCATACTTCCATTCTCCACACTCTTATTGCTTCATAACAAACACATTAGATTCCTAGTAATTACTGAATGATTCATAGAAGGTTCTGAATAATAAGCCATAGCCCTTTCAAATCCAGGGATTATTACAACCAAAGGATTATTATTCAGTAGCCGCATGGACTACAGTTTAAATTGCCTGAATTATTCTCTGTAATAGGAGTGTGTAATGAAGCATTGAACACACACTTCCTAACTTTCAGAACAGTATTTAATAATAAATGGTTTCAGATTCGTTTTTATGGTTTGATTTATATTGTTTTATGTTTAGACAATATATAGGGCAGCTGGCATTTTCATATTATGGATAAATCAAAGTACAATAACTGAGATACAATACGAGAACAATATGTCCCTTGTACTTTAACTAAATTGGTGTTGTGTGAAAGAAATGAACCTCTAAAATGGTAGAAGATTAAACTGGAATGTATTATAATTTTGGATTATTTCTGATTATTTTGGATTATTTTGGATTTATTTCTGCTGGTGCATTTGATATTAAATGTTTAATATAACTGACAGCTACCATGTTCACATGATGCAAAATAGGTGAAAAATGAAGAGATGCGATGGACATTGATGAAATTTGAGGAGCCTGTCAAAATGATTGTGATTGCTTATGGTAAAGGTATATGCTGTTTACTACAGGTGATGCAGATGGAGTTTGAATTGAGACATCCTCTTAATATGGGTGACTCAGATTGAGGGGTTAATATTAATAATGTCTGCTTTACTTGTAAAGTTCACATTAGTTTAGCTGAACCATGGTGAGCCTTCTTTAACTGAGGTTTTTGACCCAGAAGCACCCAGAAACACTCTGAAGAGGGTGTGTGTATATGTGTGAATGTGTCTATGTGCCGTAGCTTAGTTAGATATTTCAGCAGGTGCATCAAAAGGGGAATACTTCTTCAAGGCCATCTGAGGATGATGATGATGATGATGATGACAATGATTCAGTCCAACCTAAAAAAGGCTCTCTCCTGAGCTTGTGTAGGCCACATCACTGTTGTTTAGTGAATTTGAAAATGTCTAAATGAGGGACATGAAGGGAGTGCTATCATCATCCAGCCCTTTGAATACGAAAAGGCCCCTTTATGATACATGGCATTTTCCCTAATTACTAATCTTAGGTGATTATATGAGCCCTGCTCTGCACAACTCAGCTGGTTTCTCTTCCATCCATGTACTCCACATATAACGGAAAAAAGTAAGCCTATAGGGTGCATTAGTGGGCCTAAATTGGGCTAAGAGAGTATTTAGCGATTACCAGCGGCGGGGTGGTTTGATGGGTTGTTTTGGAATGGTGTCGGCAGAATAAAGACAGTATTTGAGCTGGACAGGGCTGTGTCATTGTTAATATGACTGATTTGTCCAAAAGAGCACAGAGAGCTGGAAGTACAATGAAGGAGAAGACATTTATTCATTTTATCCACTTTAGCTAGGATATTAGACATGAATGAAAATCTTATTTACTTGCACACTGAATAAAATGAACATTTATTTTGGGGTTTTGGGTCAAGTCCTGGTTTCCACTCTTTGGAATAAAGGTACCAAAAAGCTACCATTGGGGCCATGCCATAGACAAATCATCCATCTTATCTAATCTCTCCCTAGGGTTACATTCAGAGGCTTGGTTTTGACTCCTTTAACTTATTAAATCTGTCTCCAGACTAATTATTGGTGGCCTCCAGACTGCAACCAATTGTAGTCGTGTTGGCAAAAGTAAAATGTATCTAGAACTGGAGCCTTCTGTGTGCTATTTTTCATCAATATATAAAAGAAGCTCCATGCTGTCCTTGCTGTTGGATGCAGTTGTGTGATCACATTCAGGGTGGAATTCAGATGTTTAACAATAAAAGGCCACAAAAATGTAAAGCTCATTCTCTTGCCACAAAATATCAGTTGAGCAATGCATTAGTCGGACTTCTATTAGTTGCATAAAATGCTTGTAAAAGAGATTTTTAAGTGTAAAGAAACTTTAAAAAGTTAACATTCACATAATGTAAGGTTGAGTAATTCTTTCTAGAACCTTTACACTGAATACTAGTTCTTTCAATGATTAAAAGGACCCTCACACATCTGATTTCCAAAACCACTCATTCTCATTTATTGAAAGGTTCTTTAGGAAACAAAATGGGGGTATTCTAAGGCCCCACATACATATTTGTGTATGTACTATAATGTTTGACCAAAGTGCAACATTGAAATCACCTTTTTAACAGCAAGAGGTAGACTGAAAGACAAAAGCAGATGCTATATTTGGTTCAAGTTTGAAAGGTTGCATTTAATAAAATAAAAAGAAAATGTCCAAATATTGAAAAGTATATACATTATCTGTATGTCTGAGCCAAGAACAATTTAAGAGCCCTTATTTTCATGAGTGTCTCTTCTAAACCAGTCCCATCTCATTTTTGAAAAAAAAAAAAAAAAAATCCTAATTCAACATTGATGACCCATCCAGAGCTTAAGTCATTATCTTCGATTGTCATCATGAAGCCAACCATCATTTAAGTTATTTAATGGCAGCCTCGAACAGGACTCGAATGAAGGTTTGCTAAGGAACCACAGTCCTTTAAGGAAACATTTTGTTTCCCTAAAGAACTTTTCAATGGATGGTTTTGAAAAGAACTGTTTTTGTAAGAGGAGAAGCGAGAGTGTGTTTTTAAGCGCAAAAAAACCTTCTACAGAAGGTGGAAGAGCCCTTAAATAGGTAAAGAACTTTTGTTTCCTCCAACTCACATGTTTAACTTACAAAAATGTTTTTAAGGTTTTAAAACTGAAAGGGTATTCCATGGTATAACTCATGAAGCACTTTGTGAGATCTTTTTAGGTGCAATATTTTACACCGACATGTTAATAAGACACACTACGTTTTTGCACCTACATATGCTGTATCATGTAATGTGAACACGTATTATTCAAAATTTTTTATATATCACTCAATGGTTTTTTACTTGCCAAACCCTTATTTTTTGGAATGCCTCTAACAAACCTTAAACCTAGCTAATTGATTTTACATTTCATCGGCCACATTCAGTTGGCATTGTAAACAGTGTTGGGGTTAGTTACTCAAAAAAGTAATACATTACATATTACATATTACTCTCAAAAATAGTAAT
>JBBPDH010000151.1:5036363-5050303 GCA_037974565.1 Clupeocharax schoutedeni
ACGGCTTGGTTTCTTCCTCTTTCTCTTCTGCTTCCTCTTTCTCTGCTTCGTTCTCCAGATTGTTGTCGTTGTCTTTTTCCTTGTCGTTGTTGCCGTCTTCCTCATCGTTGTCGTTGTTGTCAACTTCTTCCTTGTCGTTGTTTACTTTCTCCTTGTCGTTACCGTCTTTCTTAGGTTTCTCCTTTTCGATCTCTGGTTTTTCTTCTTCTTCCAAGTTGTTAGCGTTCTCCAAGTTGTTGACCTCCAAGTTGTTGTCGCTCTCCAGTTCGTCGTTGTTGCTGTTGCTGTTGGTATCTTCCTCCTGTTGCTCCTCATTCAACGCAACAACAAGTTGAACCAACTCATGGATGGTGTTAATTGCATTCAATGGCGACGGTGGCGGCGGTGGGAAAGGGAGCATCGGGTCCAACTGGCGGGCTCGGGCAACTGGTTCTGGCGGACGATAGATGGTATCATCCGGGTGGGCTTCGCGTCGTTCTGACATTTCCATGTCATAGGCAGCTTCGTCGTTGCAACGACGAAGCCGATCATGATAAAGACACAAGATCATTGAAGTCATGGTCAAAGCCATAACAGCAGCCACAACTAACACGATAACCAACCAGATAGGCGGAATTTTCCGGTCGGGTTTAGCAAATTCGTCTTCGTCGAGGAAAGAGTAGTCATCGTGCAGTTCAATCAGCTTTTTGAATAACTTTTCGATTCTAGGATGGACTTCTTCTTTCCCCCAAAGCTTGCTGAATCCATCCTTTCGCCAGCCCGCGATGAAGTCGTCAACGATGTCTTTCTCTCTTCCACTTCGTCTTCTGACGGTTGTTGTTGTTGTTGCCCTCATCGTTGTTGTGCTCCTCGTTGTTGTTGTTGTTGTTGTTGTCGTCGTATATTCATTTTCAGTTTTCGTTGTCGTTGTCTTCACCTCTTCTTCTCCTTTGTTGTCGTCTTCTTCTCCCCTGTTGTCGTTGGTTGTTGTTGTTGATGTTGTTATCTCATCTTTGTTGCGTTGTTGTTCTTTTTGGTTGGCCTTTGTAACGTTGAATGCCTTTGACTGCAAGAAAAAGAAAATTTATGAAACCAACCGCTAGATGTCACCATGTCACCAGCTCACCTTCCTCACACACATAACTGGTTTTTTCCAAAAAACAATCAGAGAGGGCTGTAGTATCAAAATACTAAAAATATACTAATCTTTATTATTTCCTACATATTCTTTCTTTCAAACTATAACAAAGTAACATTAAAAATTATATCTTTAAGAATAAATATAATTGCGGGTGAAGTGTTGCTTATAATGTAATTATAAATATTTACTCAATATAGCTACTATTAATTGTCTAAATACATATTATACTTAGCAACATATCAATCACAAGCCAAATGTAGAGGTGTCCATCCTCTTAAAATTTTGTAGCAAGGTATTCTCATCATTCGAGAGCTTTGCAATAATTACCTCAGCAAAATTATTTTTGGTCCATGACAAACAGATAGTCCTTGCACTTGTAGGGTCGTTTTAAGCCTTCATATTGTTTGTAAGCAATGTCCAACTTAGCAAAGAGATCAATCACTTCATCAATCAATTTGCAGGCTCTGATAATGAAGACTAACTCAACGTTCTCCGAAATGGCAGTAGATGAAATAGTTTTAGTAGTAACTTGCTGGAGAAACGAATCGATAGCCACCTTTGCCGAGGACACAATTTTTGGATTTGGAAACAAATCCATACACCCCTTGACACAACAACTATGAGAATGGGCGTTCAAAAACCGAAGAAAACGTTGGTAACTCTCTTCAGCGTAATTGCTCACAGTAATAAGTTCGTCAATGAGCTCGTTTAGTGACTTGAATTCTTTATGAGACATGACGAATAACTAACCCTTCTAACCTTCACTTTCAAATAAGACTTGATATTCACCATATCAGCACATTTTTGCCACTTCCTTCTTTACTTTGCAAATAGGTGCATTTTGCAATGAAATTCTTACCGCATTAAGGTCGACGAACTCTGGCTGCCGCTCGTTGTCGTTGTTCTCATCTTTGTCTTCGATGCTCTTAGGCTGTTGGTCGTCGTCGTTGTAGTCGTCTTTGTTGCGGTAGTCGATGGCAGCCGAGGACTCGGCCGAAGGGAAGTCGTCCACGTCTTCATACTGGGACAAAGTCCCAGTAATGAAGCAGAAAAACAGGAGTGCTAGTATCTTCATTCTGCGAGCTTTCGAATGCGAATAGGGGTTGGTGTCAGTATCTAACCGCTTGTTGACAAATTCTGCTTATTAAGACAAAATGAGTAGTCCGTTAGAAATGATCGAACAACACACGTCGTTTCTACCTAATCGTGAAGTCATTCACGAACAATTCGAGAAAGAAATAGATGAATGTGGAACCGGTCAAAAGAGGAGAAAATTAGTAACTTTCAATAGACGGTGTAAAGTTATTCTACGATATATTTTTGTTGGGATGCTACTTATAATATCTGTGTTAGAAACACTTTCCATGCTTATCAATAAACTAGACGGTATTGATATTCCAACTCTATCCAATGTATTTACAAAGGCTATCCAAGAAATTGATATACCTAACGCCACAACAAACGCTATACGAAATAGTCTACTATTAGAATTATTTAATAAATATTCACATGTTAACATTACGCCTCACGATATAGGATAAATAAAAAACAAATATTTAATTTATATGAGTTTTATTTCGAACATTTTTCCAGACCAGGAAGTGTTAACGAAGTCGAGTGTCTGTCGACCCAATTTTACACGGAAGTAATGCGCAATTAAAGCATGTCCAAAATTATGCTGATCATACTGCAACTCAAATCTCCATCTAAATAATGGCGAAATCACAAACTTTGGGGTGTGGTTAAGCAGAATATAATGTTATATAATTGTTGGTAATTTCCATCTTTGCGATAGATTTGTCTCGTCTCCACAACTCATGACAAAGTCCAATGAGTTGGTCTTGTTCCACTGGACTCATCACTTCACAGTCGATCCGGCAAACTTCTATTGTTCTGTTGATGTAGAAAATGTATCTCGTCACCGAGGGATCCAAGACACACTCGAGTCTCTTTAAAAACATGCTGTCGAAACCCATCTTATTGGACGTACGGGATAACGATGATGAGTCTTCCACAAAAAGCAAAACTTTCAATAGCTGTAGTATAGTATATGCCGCTTGTGAAGTAATCAAAAACTTCTCTTCTGACTTGATTAATGTCGGCTTCGTCGACAATTTTTAGCAGACAACCGACAAATCCACTTTCGGCCTTAAAGTAATCGCATTCCACCTGGCCAATGAGTCTTCCACAGATAGTTGAAATGTCAAACTTAAAACTATCGTTGTAGATTTCTTCGGGTGTTATAAACCGGTCCATTCCATGCAACCATCAAAGACGAACTGAAGACTTTTATACGATAGAGGCTGTGTTTTCAATAGTGAATTTCATCATGCTTGAAACCTGTTCAAACATGCTTAAAATACCTAAACCACTCTCTAAAGAGTCAGTTGAGATTTGGAAGCGATACCGAAGAGGTAAAGAAAAAAGTCATAATGGAAAAAATTTCTGAAGAAATTGTTGATTTCCCGTCAATATGGACTGAGATAACTGGAATAGAAGTTGAATCAATGGTTCACACAATGCCAGACAATCTTAAGAATCAAAACTTTGCTAATGAAACATCAACACTGTTCCATGTGTTAAAGGAAAATTGCCCGGAAATCAGATCGGCAATCTATTTTTGCAGCGGCGATAAAGAATGTTTCATAATATCCTACTTTCCTAGCGAAGACATCATGGTCTTTATCAACGGGATGTACAAAAGGCATATGATGCCAAACGTCGAAACCTTTTTGGCTGACAAAACACTTGCTCTTTTCATCGCAAAAACCACTACCGACCGATAGTCGTCTTCTTTTTATCTCGCAAAACTTTTTTCTCCATCAGTCACCTGCCAACCGTCGGAAAGCAACCATGGCAAGAAGAATTTCAACAGAAGATTACATCACCAAATTTGGGGAAGAAGTCAAACAATGGGTTGGTGAAGAACTTGGCCCAAAAACTGATTACCCTATGTCTTTTTTAACATCGAAGTGGTGCGACATTATCGTACCAATCACCAAGCTTAATAAAGAAGAGCAACGTCGCTTGGAATCAAGAGTTTTGATTTACTATCACACCCGGAGTGAGGAATCGACCATTGAAAAAGTCAAATTGGGAAAAGCAGCCATCATTTTTACATCGAAATCCATTTAAAATTGCCGACTCTGCCCTTTTGATCATGCCTCTCACACATGCTTGATAATCTAAGTTTTCTAACGTTTAATAAAAATACACACCTATAAAATCCGTTGTATATTTAATTTTAGTTAAATTGGTGACCAAAGTGGGAGAGAGTATTTTGGTTAAAGTGGTGACCAAAGTGGGAGAGAGTAATATAAATAATATTGAAAGAAAGAAATTTCCTATTTCTGTCACCAACTTTGACAGTACAATTTTGGCGGGAAAAATTTGCATGACGAAAGGTTGCTAGCGCACCCCCGCATGCCGAAAAAGCTCGCTAGCGCACCCACGCGTGCCGAAAAAGGAAAAGGAAAAACGTTTGGTAACATTTGATTTGTGTAGCTGTGACATTATTATAGGACAGCTATATAAATATTACCATTTGTCATTGGCAATAAACCTGCATAAAGAGTTATAAGGTTTATTCTGAAACATGTCAGTTGCCATAAAGGCTAGTTCAGTCAACTCTGATGTCACATCACCTCAGAAAGTGTCATGATAATCAACAGAAAAAGTTTATGTAGGTTTATTTAGGTTTATGCCAGTAATGAAAGCCTATAAAGCATACATGCAGCTGTAAAATAAAAAAGTTAAAAAGGATTAAGAAACTTTTGTTCCAACATCAGTGATCTAGTATATATATATATATTGCCTGTAACTGTACTTTTTGGGGGTTCATTTAGGTTTTTTTTCACCTTTTGAGTATAGTATAGATAGAAAATCTCATATTTAATGTGTAACGCTACGGACCACAAATTATTAGAGTTCTATCGTTGAGTGACATCCAATAGGATCAAACAGTCAAGGAGTGCATTTAAAGGTGTATATAGAATTTGACTCTTTCCGTTACAGATTCTTTCCATGTTATAAAGGAAAGTTGTTTTATTTGATATGTTTTCATTTAGCCTATAGTTGTTTACACAACAACTATATATATATATATATATATATATATGTGTGAAGCACATACAGTTTTCTGTACATGACATCTTCACATACTGTAGTATGTCTGTATGTGTGTCAGTCCTTCGTGTTGATTCTTTCCTCCTCTTGTCTACAGCTGCCCCACACCAGGGTGTGATGGGAGTGGGCATGTGAGGGGCAAATACGCCAGACACAGAAGGTAAGAGCCAAGGTTTTACAGGTATTCATGTGAAATAGTGATGGGAAGGTCTGAGTGAAAGATCTGAGTAAAAGAGAGGCCTGATTTAAGCTTGCACACCCCAGGAGTGGATGGAGAGGAATGCTATGCAATGCTTAGAATTTAAGGTAGTTAGTTTTCTCTATCAGAGAAAATCAACACTTTAATAGTCATATAGTCCATATAGCCCTCATTTCTTTGATTTCAGAATCTTGCCCTGTTTCTATATAGTAATTGAATATTAAGACTCAGGATGTATATGTCCCTGAGTTTTAGGTGCTTGGAGCCAGGTTTTTCAACCACTGGGCCGCGGACCACTGATGGGCCACAAAGGCTTTTGATTGGGCCACAAGAATCAAACCAAGACAGGCCTTTGGTCCGCAATTGGTCCCAAAAAACCCTTTTTACACATTGGTCTATTATAAAAACGCCATTGGTGTATTATTACATTTAATGAATAGTGGATGTTGTAACATTTTGAATGAGCGCCCCCAAAAAACGCTCCCAGATCAGTCGAGCGACACAGACAGAGATATATTTTTTTTTAATGATGAAGCAAAGAGAGCATAAAGAGAGTTGTTTTGGAGTTGTTTTATTTTGTTTTTCTTATTGTTTGAACCAAATGGTGAACCGAGGGGCGGAGCCAACAGTCGGTTGATCAGAGCCTTTTTTACAGAATGAATGGTAGAGAAGCTGTGTTGAGGTGGTTATTGATGTATAAATCTGTGGTAAAAATAAGGACTTTTCCAAACCAAATGGTGTCTCTGCTTGCACGAAATGGTACTAAAAGCTGTATAGAACATTCATTTTTCATTCTTTTGAGCTCAAATTCTGAACATAAGTTGACAAGTCCCGTGGCTGTGGGTTTTCAGTTTAATATAAAATCCAGTATTTTGTCCTGTGTTGCTATTTGAAAATAAGTTTAAATATCTTACTTCTCTGGTACATGAAACTTCCGAGTCTTATCTTTGAAATGAGTCCAACCACAAACAATAAAAACTTTGTATGACGGAATTGTGATGTTTTAAAGTTAGTACTGTAAATTCCAAGATGGCCACCAAAATAAGGGTGAAAGCTAACAGTGGGCCTTGGCAACATGCTTTGATGGATAGGGGCTTTAATGCTAAAAAAAAGGCTGAGAACCATTGGTTTAGAGCATTACTGTTCATTGTCCTATTGTTAATTTGCCTTTTGGAGCTCTGTGTGGAGCACATGTTGTTTAAGTGACAGCGCCCGAGCGAGCAGGAGGCTGAGTAAGCCAGTATATTTTTGACGAGACATGATGTGTCGACATGTTCCCATTGTCAGCATTTTTTTCAGGTGTTAGTTGACTTATTTGGGTCTTGCTACATAGACCTCATTATTAAAAGCAAAAGTAAAGGCAGATCATCTGGGAAATCGTTTCAGCATGGAATGTTTCACATTTTCAGTTCCTGCAGGAATTCACACAAATACCTATTTTAATTTCATCATTCAGCAAGACATTTTCTATTATGGTGATGCAACACACTAGTACACTCGCTGATTCTGTTCATGTATTAGTTAATAATGTTCATTCTGATTATGCAACCTTGCTACTTTTTTGTAATTATATGTGTATACAGCTGAGAGATATAGCGCTGCACACCTCCTGGACAACAGTGATATATATATTTAGATACTTTTTACAAAAATGATACTGAGTAAAGAACATGTGTGTGTTTCAGCTGGTCAATCAGTGTAAAGAAATATGAAAAGGTTCCATTCTGAGAAATGTCAAGTTGAACAAAGACAAAGACAAATTATTGCTTTAACACAACATTTCAACAATAGAGCTTGAAAGCCCCATGAATTTTATATAATTCATATTTTGATATCGGTGCTTCCTTACACCAAAAACCTAGCAAATTTTGCATGACAGGCAGAGCCATGAAGCTATAGCACTGTTGAGCTCAGCTCAACTTGTTCAGTTCTTAACTGATTTACCTGAATGTGGTTTTGTTCATATAACACCTTTTTTGATAATGTGTTAGCATTCGTTTCCCTTCGTTTCTTCAGAAACTGACCAAACATGCTGCAACGTGAAATGTTTTCTCAGTTTTACGTTTAATACATGTTAAAGTAGAAAATTACTAAGGGTTAGCGCCTTTGTAAAGTAAGCTGTTACTTAGCAACAGGTCCTGAGCAGAATAATAGCTATTGTGAGAAAACCCTTGCTTGTTATCACGATTAGCAGCACAGGTAGAGAACCACTTAACCAATCAGTGTGTTGTATAATTAAGAATAATAAATAAGGTGGCAATTTTGTTATTTGCATGTATGTTTGTGAGTGTCCGTTAGTTCGCTAATTTAGGTAATGTTCACGGTGAGCACATGTGAAGTGAGACTGTCACTAAAAATAATATTGTCTACTCCGTATTTTGACTCTTGGTCAAGTTTTTAAGGTCAAACCAAAAATCAGACCTTACTTAACAATAACAAAGCTTACTGTTTTACAGAGATTTTAATTTACACAGACCTAAACTATTTTCAGGGCAAGAAAAGGTATGGCTAAATACTAGGGGGGGGGATCTCTAGACAACTCATGATTTGCTTCGATTATGATTCAGAGGGCTGCAATATGATAGTAAAATGTTTATCGATGCATCTTGAAGCATCTTTGTTCTATGCAAGGTTTCTTTTCTTTCTCTGTTTGTGTCTTCTTGGTACTTTTAAAGCAAAATCATTCATAAGGGATTTACTTCCAATATCTTTTATTAACAAAACAAATGGAAGAAATGTGACTAGAAGGTTACATTTTCCAGCATATATTCCAGCACTGCAAAGAACCAACAGTGTGGCGATGCTGTGTCAGGAAAATATCTTTGAGATGGGACTTTATACCAAAGTACACAACCTAGTTTGAAAACACCCTTGTCCTCAATGACTAAATACAGATGCAAATTCTTAGCAATAAAGGCGGCAAAAGGTATTGTAATTCGCTTTGCCCTTTCAGAGTTGGTTTGAAGCTTTGATTTTGATCGGTAAATGGTCCTTTGATTGGCATCAGCTACAACTAGATGTTTTTCTTCCTCCTCCAGGTGAAAACATCTAATATGACTTCTCATGTTTGTTTTGCCGGTCAGATTTCTAGCTCAGCCATCTTGTTGTGTTAGATGCACACTTTCGGCTGTTTGTGTGCTGTCATCAATAAGGATTTAGAATACTGATTTTTGAAAATCGTTAATGATTCATCTTATCCTTTAGAAATTGCAGTTGTTACTGCAGAAATAGTTGTAGTTTAATCGGAATTATTGTATATAAATATTTTTTCTCTAAACTGATTTGTAAACAGAATTAGTGTCAGAGTTTCCACCTCCTAGCTGTGCCCTCTCCTGTGCCCTCCCCTGTTTTCACAGGTGTTTCCTGTCCTTGTTTATAAGCCCCACCTATTTTTTTTTTTTGTTCTTTCTGCTCTTTGTGTTAATGTGAGTTGGGGTTCTTTTGGTTAATTACCATTTTTGGAGTTCACATGTTATTGTTCACATTCTTACCTGCAACACCTCCACTTTCTGTGTGAGTAAATAGAATCTCTGTGGGAATTTAAAGGGTTTCAGTCTTAGTTATTTCAGGCCAAACTGCACATGGAGGTTCTTCGTTCTTATAGGCTTCTTGTGTACCCTCTCAGCATCTGCCTTACTGACTTGACTCTTAAGCAGATGCTGAAATCCACGCTCCAATTAGCCTGTTAGCCCGCCATGTCCCCCTGACATAAAGCAGGCCCTTCATGAAAGAACGCAACCTTGTCTCTCTCTTAAAAAAGGAAGCTGTAGATAAATACCAGCGATGTTAGAGCACAATAAGCCGGTATTGTCTGGCTGGCCGCTACGCTCGGATGCTTGTGTGCGACTCTTATTAGCATGTTTCAAGGAAAGTGTGCGAGTCTGGCATCATTAATATGCTAATCAGCTTGAGGAGAGCTCTTGCAAGAGTGTGCTTGGTTGTTTCCTTTCGAGCTGCATGTTTCCTTCTGTTGTTCCCCTTTTGTCCTTTACAATAAGGCCTGAACACGTGGGAATTCAGAAACTCTGCTAGAACATGAATTGCTGGAACACTTTTAGACAGCGGTTAATTTATCTCCTCATCCCGAGTAGCTGCATCCCATTTTACTGGAGCTACTCAATGAAATTCCTTTACCAGGAATGTACCAATGTACTCTTCTAAAAATAGGCATCAAAGGGTTCTATGGAAAATGCCACAGAAGAACTACTTTTGTTTCCCTAAAGAATTATTAAACAAATGATTCAGTATGGAATATGCCTATAAAAGCTTTAATTCTAGACACCTAAAAATAAAAGTTTCCTAATACTTTTTTGTTTGAACGTTTGGTTTTGTATTGCACAGGATTTGCTGTTAAAGCCGGATTTGCGAACCCTACCAAAAAGATGCCATGGAACACAACACTAGTACTTGTAGTGTACCAGTATGAAAAGTGTATATTCTGCACTGTCGTATAATGATCATGAGTGTATCATGAGATAACAGTGTTTAATGTGGAAAGCATGTCTGTCAGAAACACCTGCTAGTTTCTGCTACTGGTGATATGAGATTTTCCATTATAGGTGAGCAGAAAGCCAATTCCAGAGAAGTTGTTGTCTTGTTTTCTTGTTTTCAGGGTTCAGTTTTACTTGACTTGCTCTGACACATGGAGCTTGGGCAAACTTGTAACAGATTTTGCATCACTTTTTATTTAGTTTTAAAGTCTTATAGTGAACCATTAAGTAATTGTAAAATCTGCCCATTAGCAGTCTGTTGGCTTTTACTTCATGCAGATGTGAGTTTTCACCTTTCTTTTAATCTTTTTGGTATACTGTAGCTATGTTGGATGCAACTGTTTATAAGCTTGCTCTGAGTGAGTGACTATATCATGGGATCAGAGCAGGAGCTCCTGTAAGCAACCGTTCTGTCTTTCATTAATCTGCATCCGGACTGCTTAAAATATTAATATTACAGTACGTGTCTTTATTGCTTTAGAACCTTTACATGTGGTTCTTTAAACTTTAGAAATGTTCTTCACCATTGAAAAGCTCTTTAGGGAACCAAAAGTGGTTCATCTTGTCAGCAGAAGCTGCCCATTGGAATTGCATTTCTGACACAAATGCCACTTAAGACAAGCCTCTCGCTCAACAGAGGAACATGTGTTTATATGTGCGTGTGTGTGTGTGTGTGTGTGTGTGTGTGTGTGTGTGTGTGTTTGGGGAGTGAGGGTTGTGTGGACTTATATTCATTCACTACCATTCAAAAGTTTGGAATACATCAGTGTAAAGATACATTTAGATAAAAGATGTAAATTTGCTTGCTCTGTGCATCTTCCCAGGTTTCAATAATGCGTAGGATTATGCATGGGAAGCTGAAAAAGAAAAGTGTTTTTGGACAAAAAGTTTGTGCATGTGTCTAGAAAGATAAACAGAGCTGTAGATGTAGTTCCAACAAAATAAAAAAGTAAAAGTTAACAAAATTCACATCAAAAATGACCAAACTGTGGTAATCAGAAAATGACTGGAAAAGTAGTTATCAGACCTTGACCAAAAATGTATATAAGCCATCATAGCATCTTACTTACCATTTAATTACTTAAGTGTTGATTAAAACATCTACAAATTGCCTAAAAATGGCCTATTATCAATATTCATACTTGCAAACAAGGTCGTTTGACATGAAATGGAGAACTGTAGAGAAACTTACCATCTTAAATTTCCTGACAGTGGTCGTGATGAGAACTGGGGTGATGATGTTTACAACATAGATAGATTTTATTTGCCATCTAGAAACACAGGGGGCGTATATATACTGACAAGGGGAATGAGAACACCTGGGCAAGGGAGGCGACAGGAACGAGGCACAGGTGGAAACATTATGGTGGAGGCTGCACTAGGGCAGAGAATGACATGATTGATGCAGACACATGACAAGGGAAAACAAAGACAGACGTAGAAACAATAAAGATGAGAGAACATTTCTAAAGTTAAGACAAGGAGAATGTTATAATATGGAATGTTGATAATGATAAAATACTGGTGAATCTGAATAAAATGGCTCTAGTTGAGAGCTATTTTGTCATGAATACATAAAATATATACATATAAGCTTATTTATAACCATGTTAAACATATAACCTGTGTGAATATGAAGTTTTTACAGATACTTTGGTTCCTATAACTACCACTGTGAGCAATTCAGATTTTTCTGTTTCTCTAAAATTGACTAATTGCCATTTAATTGTGCAGAAATGTTTAACAATCTCCACAGTGCGTTTTGAGATCTGTTGCAATTGTATTCGAAATATGTGAACATATTGGTGTGGTAATTCCAGACTGTGCATGTGTGTGTGATGAATTACTCGCTAATGAGAGAAGAATGAATGAGGCTCGGACTCTGTTTCTACAATCCAGACCCATAGGCTGGGCACAGCGTGAGGAGCACTGTGGTGTGGCTGTAATGAGGACACTGTATCACCTGTGCAGAAACCACTGCATCTGCTGCGCCCCAGCCAGCCATTACGGAGCCATGATGACAAAGCAATTGCTGTTTCTGGCTCTCGCCTTGTGCACATGGGGTTAGACCATAGCAAAGGTTCTTTCCCCTCTGGTGGAGGACTAATGTACAAAGGGAGGTGTCTGCATTATTCATTCTAATAGCCTTTCAGCAGCAGACGTTAGTGGTCATGTTGAACGATGCACACACATCTGAGGGCGTCTGCCTTAAAGAGTGAGTTCCGACAAGAAGTTTCACCTCACTGATGTGCATGGGTGTGTGAGGACATCTGTAGCTGTGTGATCTCCACTGTGATAGGCCAAGAGGGCGAGAGAGAGGGAGAGAGAGAGAGAGAGAGAGAGAGAGAGAGAGGGAGAGAGAAATGTAAAGAATGGGACTGTGAGGATCAAGAGAAAAATAAGAGAAGGAAGTGGAAAAAAGAAAAAGAACAGTGAGGGAAAGAAAGCGAGAGGGAAGGAGAGAAGTGAGAGAGAAATAAAAAGAAATAAAACTATAGAAGGATTAATAGTGTGAGGGGAAGATAGAAAGGGAGAGACAGGAAGAGAGACTGAGTACAATAAAGAAAGAGAAGAGAGAGAGGGGATGAGGATGATAGGAGAAAAAGAGGAATGGAAAAAAAGAGACATGATTGGTGAAAGAGACCGCAAAATAGAGAAGTGATGCCAAAAGAAAGAAGTGATAGTGAAAGAAAGAAAGACAGAGGGTAAATAAAAAAGAGCAAGAGAGAAATACACAATAACGAAAGAAAGAAGGAGAGAATAAAGGGATGAGGAAAGAGGGAGCACAGAAATGAACTGTAGGGGACAGAAGGAAAGAGAGAGAGAGGGAGAGACAGAGATAATGAGCAATAGCAAAAGAAAGAAAGGTAACGGGTGTGTGATGTGAGAGAGAAACAAGAAAAACAACAGGAAAGAAAGAGAATTAAAGGATAAAGAGAGAGGGCGCGCCGGAATGAACAGTGAGGGACAGAGGAAGAAATATAAGCACTAGTGAAAAAGCGAAAGAGAATTATGAGCTAGGAACAGAAAAAAACGTTAGCAAAGGAAAGAAAAAAGAATGTAGGGATTAAAAAAGATGGCGCACAGAGGGAGAGAGATAGAGAATGACAACAGCAAGTGGAAAACGGGAAGGGAAGAGAGGCAGGGGGAAAAAGAATGTGAGGGAATTATTAAAAAAAGAGAAGCAGAGTGAGCGCAAGCAAAAGAAAGAAAAAGAAAACAGAAATTACTGCACATTAGAAAACAGAAGGAGATAATGGGGAGAACTCACCTGTCTCTAAGCCCAACCCCCCTTGGTTACTGTTGCTATGTGTAACAAGTTTTCAGACCCTGTGTGTTAACTGGGCAGTTTTCAGAGCTTAAAGCATCTGATGTACCTGTGAAACTCTTTAAGGTAGGATACTTCCAGAAGGAAGCAGATAAAGAGGTGTGGTTTTGCTGGAACAAACAAGGCAAGAACCCTTTTTATGTGAAAGAGCTTTTAAAAGAGGCAGTATAACACTTTGGCACATTTGGGCCCTTGTAAAATGAAACACATTAATATGCACTCCTTATTGTACATTATTATACCAAAGCTTTAAATATGAATGAAACACAGACTTGTGTTGTTTGCTCTTTTTTATCTGTTCATAATCTTAATGATATGCATCATACGTCCACCTGTAATGGGCAAGTAAGTTCACTAATTATTATTAGCAAGCAACCTCTCTTAGCAGGTGGGCTGCTAATTCTGGATGGTTTGCACTTTGCCTTCCCCTGGAAACTTACAGTCGAAGAAGAAAAAACGTGCTGCTTCCCCCCTTTACCTTCTTGTGTAATTGTGTTTTTTTCTGTTCTGTACTTTGTTTGTGAAAAAGACTTTAGTGTTCCGGGGTTGAACTGTCTTTTAGTGATGAAAAAAAATGAGTCTGCTATGTGTGGCCACTCTGTCTTTCTGTCTCTCTCTCTCTCTCTCTCTCTCTCTCTCTCTCTCTCTCTCTCTCTCTCTCTCTCTCTCTCTCTCTCT
>JBBPDH010000151.1:5083387-5101439 GCA_037974565.1 Clupeocharax schoutedeni
GATCGGCAGATATCCAAATTTAGAATATCGGTATCGGTATCGGACATAAAAAAGTGGTATCGGGACATCCCTAGTACTTATACACACTTTAACTGTGGTTTTTACTGAACTGTTAATTCAAATCCATATACACACTTACACTGTTCCAGCATAAACACAATCACACCCAAACTGCCATTCCCCGCATCAGCAATCTCTTTCTTTATTATGTATTGTACATTTTTATCCCATGTATGCTATTTCATGACTATTTTTGTTTTGCATTATTATTGCATTATTTGCACTATTTTTGTTTTGCATTATTACTAAATATAAATATTATTGTTATTCCTATCTCTGCAGATATTCTTTTATTGACTCTGCTGCTAGAATACAGTCTTGATATTGTAATTATTCATACTAGTACTGTTTATGCTATTCTAGGCTGCACTGTATGCTGTTTTGTCCTGTCCTGTTGTATCCTTTGTTTTTGTGTTTTAATCTTGCACGTTCTTTCTTTTTGCACTCTGTATAGTCCTGCCCTGTCTTGTCTGTAGTACCTTGTGTTGTTTTGTGTCGCGCTGTGGTGCTGGAGGAGGGTTGTTTTTTTTACTGTGTTATTATTATTATTATATAATAATGTATTTGACTTAACTTGGCTACTTGTAGTTGTTAAGAGGATCTCTATAATTTCCCTAAATCTTTTATTTGCAGTTATTGTGTATTTTCAAAATGTATTCAGAAATGTTTTCCTCACCCTTACTTTTTCCATCTTGACCTTCTCTATCCTTTTCACCTAACTCCCACAATGGCAACATTTTTTTCTTGATTATCTCTGGAATTAATATTGCCATTTTGCTGTACATTTGAATTACGATACATAATTATTTATGTGCAGCTTTATAAATTTCTAGTTTGAGTTATGCAGTTCTATATAAACACACATTTGTGTCACAAAATGAAAAACATTTCAAAAATATTTTTTTCCCAAAAAACAGTACTTTGCTCCGTAATGGTACAACTGTCAAAAGTGTCACCTCTCTCATCAGGACATGTTGAGTTAGACCCTTGGCAATGCCACAGCAGCTGGGACCAGGAGTCCAAGAGAGCATAATTGGCCTCGCTCTCCCTGGCCTTGTTCAGAACATAACAAAATCTCCTCTGTTGTGCGTATCGATTGAAAGTTGAACTCACACTTTCCACAGTTTCTCTTTGTGCTTCACAGAGCCTGGCTACAAAATAATTAATGTATAATATAAGAAGAGCTGTTTTGAGGCTGATGTGCCACTGAGGACCTATTCCAGATGCTTTTCCATCAGTTTTCGAAATTCTGCTTCATTCTGTTTTAACTTTCCTTTTTCCCTTTCTTGTCTCCCCTCCTCTGCTGTGTGTTGCAGAGTCCAGATGAGCGGGACGGGGAGGAGAACGGGACACTAGATCTGAGTGTGAGTCGTGGTGGTGGGCTGGGAGAAGGTACAGTTCTCACCCAACTGCAGCCCATGTCCCCCCAACGCCAAGCACTGCTCAACAGCCGCTGCTACCAGATGAGCCCAGCTGACTGCTGGGACCTGCCCGTAGACTACACCAAGATTAAACGACTGGATGAGGACCACAAAGAGGTACTGCTTCCAGGCCCCACATGAGAACGCTGCTGGTTTATTGAAGTTAATACAGAGGGATGGCTGAGGAAAATCTGCTGAATGCCAAGCACTTTACAAGAGAAGAGACAGCTCTGAAGTTTTAATGCATCAGAAGATAAAGCAGATATTACAGACTGTTGAATTTTACACTGTAGCATATGGTGGCACGTAAAACCTTGGGAGGTAGAAGGTATTTTGCTTTGGTGTAAAAAAACTGTTCTACCAAAAGAACATGAGGGACATCTAGTGTTGACTGCTAGAACTGCACATGCTTACCCAGTTCATGGTTGCTGAAGAAGAAACCCTTTGAATTCTGAAGTTTTTATATCATATGGTTTATCATTCACTAATAACAATGAAAGAGAGTAACTCCTGACCATTTAATGTGTTCAATTATTTGAGCGATTAATAGCTTTAACTTAACTCTTAAGCTTTTCAGTTCTTTTTCTTAAGACTTAAAACACTTCCGTTACATTAATCTGATGTTGCTGATGTTGGTCATAGCCTTAGATTTTACAGTGGAATTCCACTGGAATCAGTGGAATCCCTGTCCCCAAAAAATTTATTCCTGGCCAATTAATTTCCTGGTGTGTCTTCCATCCCTGTTAGGATGAGCTGGACCCCTTCCAGGAGCTTCTGGAGGATCAGCAGTACCCGGGTGAGGTTTCCCTTCCCAGTCCTAAACACAAATATGCCCCCTGCAAGGAGAGCAAGAAAGAGCTCCTCACGTAAGAAGAGCTTCTTCACCTTCTTTGACAAATAAAGATTTTTGAAGTGGTCACTAATTCTAAATCACTTTCCCCAGGCTCTCCAGCTGCCAGCTAGCTGACAAAGGGATGCGTGGTATGATGGCAACCAATTCACAGGATCTGAAGTAAGCTTTTATGGGATCATGTTCAAATGCTCTCACATGTCCTCTCTATGCTGTGCAGAATTGAGGTCTAGCCCTGTGGGTTCTTGTTTTATCTGTGAACAGGTGTCCGACTCCAGGTTGTGATGGCTCTGGGCACATAACAGGCAACTATGCGTCACACAGGAGGTAACACACGCATGCGCATGCCCACAAGTGCTGTATAGTACACATTTACTTTGGAATCTTCATTAAAAATGACATTTTACTAATATAAAGTACACAGTGTTCATTGTAGATATACCGTACTGTGCAAAAATCTTAGGCACCTGTGCCAATTATTTGAAGTCATTTATATCAGCAGTTGGCTTATTTCTGCAGCAAAAACAGCTGAATATTAGAATAAATGCAAACAATCAAGAAAGCAGTAAAAAGTATCAAGATTTCATTTTTCTAAAAATTGGTCGATATTTTGTGAGCTGGTTAGAAAACACAGGCTTGGATCCAGGTTTCTGCTCAGTGCCTCCAGTTATTGGGTGAATGAATAAAATTCCATAATCAACACACTTAGTTTAATCCACTGCAGCAAAAAGAGCCAAACCATGGATTTGATGGAGCAACAGGTAAAACTGGGCTTCCTTGAGGAAAGAGGTCTGGAAATGGTTAAGCGAACACTTTGCCACACATTAAACCCACATTTACTGTTTTAATGTTGTTTGTATTTGTTGTAATGTAAGTGTTTTAACACTATCTTAAGACTACTGCCTGGCAGTAAACAGCTTTTATGCATAATTTTCTCAGGTGCCTAAGATTTTTGCACAGTACTGTATGTATAAAATATTTTGAATTGTAATATTTTATTGAAAACCACAAATACTGTATATCCATTCTGAAGATTATTAATATGATGTGATTGCAAACGTTTGATTCCAGTGGTGCTGAAACCGCAACTCCATTTCCTCTGTTGCAGTTTGTCAGGTTGTCCTCGAGCGAAGAAGAGTGGAATTAAAATTATGCATAGCAAGGAGGACAAGGATGACCAGGAGCCAATCAAGTGAGTTTTCTTTGGTTGATATCTCTTAATATGTCATGGCTTGTGTGTTGCAGTTTGGATCAGTATGAGTGTGTGCATGGTCAGAACAATAACTCCTCCCTGTGATACCCTACCGCAGGTGTCCTGTGCCAGGGTGTGATGGTCAGGGTCATGTGACGGGGAAGTATGCCTCTCACCGCAGTGCCTCGGGCTGCCCACTGGCTGCAAAGCGGCAAAAGGATGGTTATGTGAACGGAGCCCCGTTCACCTGGAAATCTGGGAAGACGGACGGTATGACGTGCCCCACGCCTGGCTGTGATGGCTCAGGCCATGTCAGCGGCAGCTTCCTAACCCACCGCAGGTTTGTAGGATGCTATGTCTTTGTCAATCTTGTAGATGAGAGAGAGAGAAGCAGATGTATGCTTGAATTATGATCTGTAAATGTATTATGTACAATCAACTGTTTGGGGTGGAGGTTGGGGTTGAGGTAGCTCAGTGGGTAGGATACTTGCCTCCAGACCAAGAGGTCACAGGTTTGAATCCTACCTTCAGCATACCACCACTGGGTCCCTGAGCAAGACCCTTAACCCCAAGTTGCTCCAGGGAGACTGTCCCCTGTAGTTAGAGAATGGAAGTCGCTTTGGATAAAAGCATCTGATAAATGCCGTAAATGTAAATGTTTCTTCTGAAAGAAGGATTATTACTAAGAATTTGTTCCTTTGACTTCTTAACAACTAGACTTTTCATTAGATGTTGGAACCTTTCTTTGAGCACCTGATTGCATTCAATAAGAAGAGCACTAGTGAGGTCAGATACTCATACTGGATGATTATTTCTGAATTACAAACCATCCCAGCTCATTATAAAGGTATGGGATGGAGCTCCACAGCCCATTGCTGAGGGGGAGAGTTAGACCTTTCTGGCCATTGGGGTTGTGCTGTACAGCTGTCCAAAGCATCTCACTGTATTTTTTATAGGGATTATACAACTTGTGCCTGTGCCAATGTGTTTACCTTAAAGCAATGGATTTACCTTAAAAGATGTTTTTTTCAAAACAATGGGTATCTGGCAGGTACAAGCAGAGGCTTAAGGTGCCCCAATGGCAACAGTGCCTTTTCTGGCAAGGCTAGTGCTGCCTGTTTTTCTCCAAGTATAATGAGCTGCTCAATAATGTTGTATCAGAAACAGATTGAAAGATGCTGTGTGGCTTCATGTGACTAAATTCTACATAAAAGCATATACATCAAATATACATTAAACCTTCATAATTACATGTGCTGTTTCGCTGTTTTAATTTATTCACTGCTTTTCTAAAATGTTCAAGATGTGTGAAAATAAAGAAAAACCCTTTTGGTGTAGATGGCAGATACTGTCTATTTGCATGTGGATTTATGAGACAGAGATATAAAAATGTCATTGATGTACTTTTTCTTTGTGCAGTCTTTCTGGCTGTCCCCGTGCCACTTCAGCCATGAAAAAGTCTCGGATAACTGGAGTAGAAATGCTTACTATCAAGCAGCGCGCAAGCAAAGGTACTTATTGTAATGACGTATATAACATTTTAGAATGGACTCTTGTCTTCCATCTCCTATAATGACAGTGAAGCTACCCAGTAGAGATGATGATATTATCCCTGGTTTAAATAAATGGAGAGGATGCGATTCCTTTTATGTTATTAAGAGAGCGGTCACTTTGTGCTCCTATTTAGGGATAGAGAATGATGAAGAAATCAAACAGCTGGATGAAGAAATCAAAGACCTAAATGAATCAAACAATCAAGTGGAGTCTGACATGATTAAACTTAGGACTCAGGTGAGACGTTTTCCTCTATGTTTTATCTACTTTGCAATCATTTGTGTATCTGTAGTCAAATTAACTGCCCCTTTACCCAGATCACCACTATGGAGACCAACCTGAAGTCCATGGAGGAGGAGAACAAGGCCATTGAGCAGCAAAATGACTCACTGCTGCATGAGTTGGCCAACCTCAGCCAGTCGCTAATCAACAGCCTGGCCAACATCCAGCTTCCTCATATGGTACGACTCAGCGCAGTACCTGCACCACACACTCTGAACGACAATACAGAATTCTGCATGACAATACAGAATTCATTACAAACTTATGACCAGCTATTATAAAAACATAGAAAACATATACATTTCCTTAAAGGAATAGTTTTACAGTAAATTCAGTTTACACAGTTTCCCAGTGTAGGCATATGCTTTCCAGTGTAGAGATACATTTTCTTTCTGAAGTTTACTTGGAGTAGAGCTGCGAGCAAACAAATAATACAAATTTGTACCCCACCAACTTTGTGCAAACTGGTTTTTCTGAGACTACCCTTTCATTTATCTAATAACCCAAACAAAATGGACATTAATTTTTCAGTTTCAGAAAGAGCCTTCAGCAAGTTTACTATCAAATCTACCAGTATTTAATTTATCCTCTGTTTATTTTTTTACACTCTACAGCAATTCTTCCATTCTTCCAATCCAATTACAGCTGTGATCTCCTAGAAGAAGCTCTCAAAGCTCAAAGCTCTAACTGATAGTGTTACCCTAACACTAACATTTACACAGCTTCCCAAACGTACCTCAGCTGCCTTACACATGTTTCCAAAATGACTAAGGAATGTTTCTCACATGTTTCCAAAATGACTAAGGAAGAGATTTATGAAAAGAGCTCATAGAAGATCATCCACTTGTGAAAGGGAAATTTATCAAAAAAGGGACTCCAACAACGGTGGGACCACCAAACCTGTCTCAATCAGATAAACAGCACTTAAAGTTTTTATCTCTAAAAGAGAGGAGAAAATTGAGCTCCTCTCACTGCAGATATGAAAAAAAAAACCTCAATACTGGAGGTTTGAAAGCATGTGTTGCTGTGGAGAAGCCGATACAGAGAAAAGGCATAAGACACAAATGATCATTTGCTGTAGAACTTAGAAACTGGACATGTGAGATGTGGAGGAAGGATTTACTGAATTTTTGTTGGATTATGAGGGACAGAAAATGCCACCAACTTTAGTGATGTGTCTGTGTTGTCTGTAAAATAGACAAACATTAAAGAAGAACATTTGCAAATTTAACAAAGAAACTGCTCAGAATAATTGACCTGCCAAACCACAGCTTAGGCCTCAACATCAATAGATGTGTTTAAGGTTACTTGAACAGTGAGAAGCAAAAAACACAACCTGACATGTGGAGGAGTTTACAAAAAACACAAAGAATATCATTTCAGATTTTCAGTCATTTCAGTCTTATTATTGTATGTTATTCTTCTATACTTGTTATTTCTGTTCATGTATATAAAAGAACCCTATGCAACACAACTTTTATATACATTCCAATATATCACATAAATAAGTTACTTTGATAGACTAATTGAGAAATGATTCAGATGTGCAAACAAACTAAAGAAGCAAACTTCAGGCTCATGTCTGGACCACCTACATAAGGGGAAAGCTATGTAAAGGTGACTTTTCCTTTAACTATTCCTTTAATGGTCCACAATGTATTTGGCAAAACTAAAAAGGGTGAGAATTTACAATTCTCCTGTAGTGTAGAGTGTTAAGCAGCACTGGGCAGTGTTAATGTATCCCAGGTCTTTGTAATGGGATCAGTGATACAGCGGAGCTTTTCTCATCTGCTTCTTTATGTATGTTGTTAAGTTTCTCGCGGCTCCATGTGCTTCTGTGCTGAGGTCACTTTACTGATCATTCTACGGAAAACAACCTCACTCCAGCGACTGCTTTTCAGTTGAGTAAGAACATGGCTACCGTGCCACTTTTGTATCAGGGCGCTTCGTTTTGACCGAGACCATGTATAATTGGATGACGCCCGATCTTCACCAGTAGCCATGTTGGTAAGCAACTGAAAGACGTTTGAATATGGCTCCTCAGTTCTCCACCTCCACCTCAGTGAAATGGAACTGAATGCAGGACCCCTTTTGGGGGGCTCCTTACATTTCATCAGCATTTGGATGACTGTTGGCTTTTATATGTGCTGTTCTAATTCTTTACATTCTGCATTAGGAGTCTAAAGCCAAACCGGATCTTTAGCATTTCTGAAAGTCAACTGTTAGCTCACTGGCTGTACATTTTTTTGTTGCATCAAACAGAGACAGTTGATTGAAATTTGCAGAGTTTGTAAGAGAGATTCATGCCCAGCTAATAGTATTCTTTCTACACCTCTCCCCTGTAGAAACCGGTGCCACTGAAAGAGGCCCCTGTTAAAAATTACTGCTGTTTACAGATGCCCCACAGAGTAAGAGATTCATTTTCCATAGTCTAACTTTATCCTTTTCCTCACTATCATTTTCTTCCCTATAGCCCTCCTCTTCTCCGTTACGCACTGTGGTGTATATACATCACAAATGTCCATACATGTTACCCCATATTAGTCATTAAGTTAAAAACACACACACGGTAGCTTAGCTCGTAATTATGCAGTGGTCAAGCTGGGGTTACAGTATGAGCCATATTTACTTGTTGTTTGTATTTTTTTATGTTAATGTCTTATGTTATCAACCAGATAGGGTGACATTCAGTGAGCTGGTGCTTGTTGATACTTCTTGCCTTCCATGACACTGCTAGTTGTGTGTTTTTATTTCTTTAGTGAGTATCAGTATTGCTCAAACACTCATATGCATGACTTTCACCATGAGGCATGCACTCATAGCACATATGCACTTTTTGTTACATCCTCCATCTCATGATTTTATCAGTTAAGTATAAAATAAAGAGGTTTTTCTTGGCTAGAATGATTTGTCAGTAGATTAGTTTCATAACGTCAAAAGCAACTGCTGAAAAAAAACACGTTATATGTTAAATGCATATTACATATTTAGTGTATTCCCTTTAGTTACATACATGCAAACAAAGCTCTCCTCCCCTAAAACTTACCTCTTCCCTGTCCCTTTTCTGTTGTGTTCCTCAAATGTGAACTAAACTGTACTGAACATACTGTGTCTGCAACAGCACTTCTGACTTTGACCATCCTTCACTGATTGCAATCTGTTCTGCAGGAGCCGATGAACGAGCAAAACTTTGATAGTTACGTGAGCACTTTGACAGATATGTACACTCATCAGGACCAGTACCAGAGCCCGGAGAACAAGGCCCTGTTAGAAAACATCAAACAGGCCGTTCAGGGCATCCAGGTGTAGCTTGCAGAGCCAACGCCAGGTAACGGGGTCGCATTCGCATCTGCAAAAAGCAAACAAAAAAAAAAGAATTAAGGAACAAGAGAAAAACATGTAAAAAGTATGGATAATGATTATGATTTTTTGCTGCTGTAATTTATTGTATTATCTTGCATTATTTATGATTCTGTTATGCTTTTGAGGGGGAAAAAATACCTAACTTATTTGTTGCCTTGCTTTAAAGATGATTACCAATGGCAAATGTTTTGAGGAACATTCATGTTTTGTACATTTTTCATATGACCTGACATAATGTGATGTACTGTTTATAGCTGCTAATGTATGCACATTTTAGTGTATATGTATTTATTAATTGTAAACAAAACCATCCATTGTTTTAAAGGCTTACTGACAAAAAGGGGAAAAACATCGCAGTGCTGAACCGGAGCAGTAAATGGGAATGTAAAGGGCAATCAGCTAATAAGCTTTTTCTTTTTGGGGAATAAGAGGAGTTCAGTATGTGCTGTGCAGGTTGTTCAATGGATGTTAAATGGTAATTTTGTAACAATATAAAGGAACTTCATAAAGACTTGTCTTTTTGTTCAGAGAAACATTTTACAGTGGTCAGTGTGGGCACTCTAATGAAATACACGTATCGCTCTTTGCGCTTTTGTTTGTTTTTCAAAAGGTGTAAAAAAAAAAATGGGTAAAAAAAAATGAACCGACAAAAAAACCTCAACATTTTCATGAAACATCATGACACGGAAACACACTTAGTGCGAATCCCAAGATCGTGAGAGAAATAAGTATTTCATAACTGAAACCATCCTTACCGTTACTACCATTCGGTGAAGGCCAATCACTACGGAAAAATTTTAAGGAGACAATCCAGCATAAATTGTGAATTTATGATCGTAAACTATTAGTAGGTAGTGAGATAGCATATCAGCAATATATGACAATGAATCAATCATTTATTTAGATATGGGATGCAAAAGTTCGGGTATATGCAATTTCTTATTCTTAACATCACAGAAAACTGAGTAATCTTTTTACTAAATGTAAAGTATTAAGTTTTATATAAATCTTTTACTACAATCATGTTTTAGGGTGAAACATGAGTGGTCAAGTCCAAATGGATGAATGCATATGCATTATGATTTTACATTTCTCATGTTCTGTTTTGCACAGGGACGCCTTCGTTTCCATGTTTTGATGTTTTTGATTTGTTTTCTTTTTATGGTTTGGTTTGTTTTGATTTGTTTAGTTTTCAAAAAGTAAAAATAACAGGGAGGTGCCCAGGAGCCTGAATAGCGGGGAACAATTTTTTTGCAGAGAGCAAATCTGCGTGTGAATGTGAGATTAAGTATGTTGGACTTACAGGGTTAACGTCACTGTCCATGCGTTTTATCGTTACAGTTATGCAGCACTTGTCTTATAGGATTGTTCAGTTATCACGTAAAGCAGCATCCGATGCAAAAGATATTTTCCTCAGACAACCATTACTAGATCACCACGTATCAAGGGCAGTATTTCTTACATTTGTGGAAACTTGTGAATCTTTATCCTTCATTTTTAATTTCGTGTTTATGACATATCAGAAGCACTTTAAGCTCTAGGAATCACAGGAACTCAAGTAAGGTGTTACAGAAACTGCTTGTAAATTGGACAATGACATGTTGTAGTGACCAAAAACTTGGGTGCGTGTTTCACGGGTGTGACAAGAGTACAAACAGTTCTGCATGGTCTGCATTCCTGCATAATCTCGAAAAAACTCCATAATGTGTCCAAAAATTTGTAGACACCTGCTCATTTAACGTGTCTCCTGATATTAATACAGTTTGTTTTCTCTTTGCTGTAGCAAAATCCTCTGTTATTCAGGAAAGGCTTGATATCGGCTTGCTATACACTAGATATCGGAGCATAACTGTGAGAGTTTGATTGCATTCAGCCTCATGAGCATCAGTGAGGTCTGGTATTTCTGGATGACTAAAGTATCTTGAATCTTGAATCTTGAATCTTGAATGACTAATTGCAGAGGTATTGCAATTAGGAGCTCCATCCTGCAAGACAACACAGATCTACTGCTTCACAGGCCAATGCTGGGGGGCTTTAACCTCTATAGCCAATGCCTGGCATTGGTCATGGTGATCTTTGCTCACTGCTGCTCCTGAGTGTCCAATTCTCTTAGCATTGCTTCTCTATAAAGATTATACAAACTATGTGTGTGTGCTGTTGAAGATTTATGTCAGCAATGGCTGCACCAGTAGCTAAATTGACTAATTATGAGGGGTGTCTGAATACTTTTGGACATGGTGTATAATTGCACCCACAGACTGTAATATGAATTGCACTTGAGCCTGTCGTGTTTGGTTAAACATGTTGGCGTAAGTCAGGCAGAAATGTATTCATGCTTGAGTTTAGTGGTTTAAGAGATGGTTGTGTGTACCAAGTATGAGCCTCATTCCATGTTGTCACAGAGATTGCAAAAATGAACTGATTTTGGTTGTTGATGATTACACATGGACTGACCATGGTACACATGGACTACCACCACCCTTTGTTTCCCTGTTTCTTTCCTCATTTAGACTAGCTCTGCATTTTTGAAGAGTTCATGCGAAGGTGCTAGTCATTCTCATGCTCATCCTCATCCATCCAGATGGACTAACAGGTCAATATATCTGTCTCTCCACCCTCCCACTCCTCTCTCCAAAGCTTTGTGTATGCCGCTGCCAATATAGTAATGCTTCTGATAGACTGATAGCAAAATTTCCTCTCATTAACTATCATAACTGATTTGACAGGAAAAAAAGGATTTTAAGCACAATTCTGCTGCTCACTTTCTAACATATTGCAGTATCTAATTAAAAAAAAAGAAAAGACAAAAGCTATCTGTAACTAAATAATAGAACACTAACTACACTATCACATGCTTGAATGCAGAATACTTTTCTTATTACTAATTGTGAATTCATCAGGTTACAACACACCATTTGAGAAGGACTTCAATGACTCATTTTAAAACAGGATTTTATATTTAAAAAAAAAAAGGAAAAGAAACATAGCTTTCTCTTGGTCTCTTGCTCTCTATCTAGCTTTTTCTCTCCCTATTTTAATATTATCTTCTTTTTTTTAATCACATGGCATGATTTTGGTTGATATGATACTTTTTGCTGTAAATGTTTAAGATCACACGTTGCAGTGATATTTCATTTTGAAATTGTGAACTTTGTACAATTTTTATCATGCTGGTGTTGACATCTCTTACTCAATAAAAAAACTTGTGTTGCCACACTGCATGTCTTCTGGCCTCACTGTTTATGGTGATCCCGAATCATTAAAGAAAAAAGTAATAAAGAGAAAAAGTTTTAGAATGTCTAGAGACACCGATCATTTCTTCCTATTTGCTTCCAAAGAGACTTTCAAAGACTCTAGTTTTCAGTACAATCCCTGAACATGACCAGTTTCAGAGGATTTTTTTGTGTTTGTTAAGCCACACAGTGACCTGCATATAAACAACTCAACTTAAGTCCTAATCTAGTAAAGAAACAGGTGCAGATGATTCCAGATGATCAGGCGGTGATCAGTATACTGGCGGTGCTGAATGCTGAATGGTTGGAATATCTTTATCTAGCCACCTTATATACAGTATATTAAAAAAACATAAAAGTCACAACAGCAAGGTACACTTAGCACTGATCCTACTTTAGAGGTGTGTAGTGACTCATATACTCAATGAAAACAGTACACTTTTAGCACCTTCACAAAATCTGAACAATTAAATTTGATGTAGTAAAATACTGTGGCGACCGGTGGAGGAAGGTGACACACACACTCAGACGGAGGCAGATAAGTCCAGAGAAGTGGCTTTTATTGGCACCACAGCGAACAGCACAGCATTCCCCCACAGCACAGGAGCAGCAGGCACGCTGCCCCCATGCTGGCTTGCACTCTCTCCCTCTCTTGCTCTCTCTCCTACACCTTCTCAGCTTCCACTCCAAACCCGAACTGCCGCTAGGCACCGCCCTTCCCCTTATATAGGACAACCCCAAAACCCCGGGAGTTGCCCCCCTCCCTTAATCACGCGCCCATCACGCGCCCCTGGCCCTAGCATGGACCCCCAGTGAACCCACCGTTAACCCTTCATAGGCCAGATCGCCACAATACTTTACTACATTAACAAATACATTCAAGTGGCAGTAATCAGTTAATCCTCCCCATCACATCTAGTTCTTCATTCCTGATTCATGGCTGTATTTTGGCATCTGTAACTTTGTTAGACCTGTAACATCTCTCACTTAAAAAAAAAAAAAAGTTGAAAAACAGAGCCTCACATACAGTAGTTTTTGAGCTGAAAGAGTCTGGATGTACTGCGAAGTCGCACTGCTGTTCTATAACATACTCAGTTCTTGAATAGTTGGACATGGTTTTGTACTTCTACTCAAAGTGTTTTGTTAAACTGTGCTTTTACTTTTACTTCAGGGTCTAGGTTTCTTTATCTACCCATAGCGAATTATACATTCATTAGCATTCTCAAACTACAATACCCAGCATGCATTATGCAAATACATACAACCACTGGTAACAATGACACCCTGACTGCTAGCATAGTCACTAATCTAGAAGCTACTAAACACAAACATGATATTTAGCATTCCTGCCCTCCTGCTCTTCTAATGTAGTGGAGATATTGGGGCCCAACCCAATATCTAAAAAAATATATATATTTGTTGTTGATTTTAACACTGTGATAATGAACTTTGGGACTTGCACATCTCAGGATATTAAACCTTTTTTTCCTGACATTAACCATATTTCTGCAGTCCTGGCGGATATCTCAAAGACAAGTTAAATTAAATTTCAGTTAAATTTTGTTTTGTATACACAGTGCATACACTTTACAATATTGTTATCAAATTTCAAATGTATTTTCCATATTTTTCCATGTTTTACTGCTTTTGTAAGTAGTCATATGATACAACTATAAATGAACTATAAAGACTACTTTTTGAATAAATACAAAATGTACATTATATATACATATATACAATTTATAATATATATATATATATATATATATGTTATACATTATTTGTATATATATGTATATATATTATATTATTATTATTATTATTATTATTATTATTATTATTATTATTATTATTACACATTATTTACAAATAGCACAACAAAAGGCACATACCTGAGAAACAAGTATTATATCACTGAAATATTTTATTGAAAGTATTTCAAGCTGTATGTGAATTGTTTTGGTAAATTAGAAAAATAATTTACATTATAATTTTTTTTAAGATAAAAAAGTACTGTTAATGTGCTATTAAAGTACATAAACACACAGGGCAATTGTACTACTTCAGCACATCAAGGAATTTTGGACAACGCCATGCTCCTAACTTGGTGGACACAGTTTGGGGAAGAACCTTTTCTATTCCAGAATGACTATGACCCGCTGCACAAAGTGAGCTCCTGGAAGAGAGCTGGAAGAGTTTGATGTGGAAGAACTTGACCGGCCCACACTGAGCCCTGGCTTCAACCCCATCCAACACCTTTGGGATAAACTGGAACGAAGATTATGAGCCAGGCCTTCTTGTCGACCTCATAAAAGCTCTAAATTCTCTACAGAATGAATGTGCACAAACTCCCACAGAAACCCCAAAATCTTGTGGAGTGTCTTCCAAGCATAGTGGAAGCTGTTATAGCTGCAAAGGGAAGACCAAGTCCATATTAAAGTGTATTCATGTATTTGAATGCAATGGCATTAAAGTCCCATTTGGTGTAATGGCCAAGACTTTTGTCTATATGGTGTATATTCCAATGACACCTTTAATGAAGCAAAACAACCACCAAGGGCCGCTGTGCGGTCACATGACAGTTTTGGAAAATGTCTGCTACAGAGGAGGATACCGAGCTGAGAGACCTGCTGATTCAAAATTTAGAAAACAATGGAGTTTTGAACAAGATTAAGGTACTTTCGTGGTGATATTTTTCCACAAGCTTTCATAAATACTCTTTTCTGACAGGAAATGATAATAATAACGGCCAGTAAGTTCAGTAACTGCTAAAGTTGTGGTTAGCCTGCTAGCTAGCTAAACAGAATGACAACAAACCGTAACTATGGTTTAACGACGCTGGATTCTTTCTTTCACACGTTCAACTGTTTTATTCCACATTATATGGCGTGCTTATGATATTTCTAGGTTATCTAAGCATTTCTTAAGTCGTCCCTGCTCTTGTTTACAGGCTGAGCTACGAGCTGCAGTGTTTCTTGCTTTAGAGGAGCAGGACAAAGTTGAGGTAAAGTACCTAGCAGTGTTTTTCAGCGTAATACTGTTCTATAGTTTATAGTTCAACTTCTGCCTTGTAAGTGTTCTGAATGTGCACTATTCTGCTTACCCTCTTTGGTATGAATTATGCTAAGTCACCCCCTCCTTTTGCATCCAGAATAAAACCCCACTTGTAAATGAAAATCTGAAAAGGTGTCTCAACACAAAAGATGGTGAGTTCAGTTCAGGTGAGATTTTTCATTGTGGAGGTCTTGTGAATTACATTTCAGCATTTATAGCTATATATCCTTTTTCACAGGACGTCTTGTGGCCAGTTTAATCACTGACTTTCTCCAAGTCTTCAATTTGGACTTCACTCTTGCAGTTTTTCAGCCAGAAATTAATACGGTAATGTATTTGAGTTCTTAATCACTTAAACATGTTAAATGTGTGAAAAGCAAAATGGAAAAAACTGTATATCTTGCATGAATTTTTGATTCTTAAATGCCTGAAATGCAACGCTTTATTCAGGCAAATTTCAAATCTTCTTCAGACTTATTCCAGCAAAAAAATAACAAATGTGTGTAAAAGATTTACACTAAGAGTAATGAGTGTTTCTTGTCTTACTCAGTTAAATGGGCTTGACAGTCGTGAAAGTTTGTTCAAAGAGCTCGGCCTCTCTGATTCAGAGGGGAACAAGAGCACACCCCTTCTCCTTGAGTTACTTAAGAGGGGCCGACACAAGGACAAGCCTTCCATCTTCTCTGAGGTGAACTTTTGATTTTTCATGACTTTTGACTTCTCAAGCATAATTGCTGAAAGGTTACACGTTAATTGTCTCTCTCTGTCACAGGGAGATCGAGTAATGCACATTCTCAAGGTATTTTATCTTCATCTACTCATAACCTGATTTCAGGCAGCCACAGTGTACAGTAACCACAGGAATGGGTTACTGTTTCAGGTGTAGATCCAGGGTTCTCATAATGCCAGCATCTCAGTCGCTTTAAGATGTGGTTGGAGATGTATCTGGGGCTGATTCATATCTCTGCCTTACCCCACATTTGGTGCCTTAACTTTTATTATTTAGGTCACACAAGGGAAGCATGATGTAAATTAAGGTGTTCAAATCGTGCAATGAAAAAAGATTCTTTCCTGTTCTGCTAGGTTTTGCAAAACAGGTTTGTCCTACTTCTATGCATTTGGTGCTTTGTTCTGAACTTTACAGCAGAATGGCCGTAGTACATTTGGAGAGAGACAGATGCTAAACTTGTCATGTCTCACCATTTCTCTGTTAGACTAATGAAATGGTCTCTTCTTATTTTGTTATGCGTGTGTCTTTTTTGTTATCAACTATCATATTAGGAGGGATACAGATAGATAAATATTGCCACATCTTATTTGTTTAAACAATGTTTTTCCCTGCATACAGTTTCTCACACAACAAAAGTATACAAACAAAATAAATTCTTGCAAAACCCATTCAACCCATCCATAAATGGCGACACCAGACAAAAACTGCATATATAATAAAGAAAATAAAAGGTCAATTTTTCTGCAGTGTTTCTTTAAACTTGTTAAAAGCTGCATCCCATGCCTGAAGGGTCTTAGGTCTAGCCACATGCATAAAATCAAGAAAATAGGTAGCCCATTTTTAATGGTTGATTGTTAATATATTGGTAAATGAAAGCTAATCTACTTCTACATGCTGGCATTGATGCACAATATAAATGCTCTATACTGTTATTAAAAGGCTACTGCTTATTTAGGAGCTGTCTCCTCGTCAAATTGCTGAAGCCCGGAAAAAATTTGACTGCAGGGACAAGGTAATTCTTCACTACTTCAGTATGGCACGTTTAGTTCCAGACTACTTAGCAGCTTATTGCATGATTCTTATTTTATATTTTAAAACTAAAAACCTTGGTTCAATGCATATGTCTCCAGTAGGTGTATTTCTTTTTTAGCATCCCATCACAGTTAAAAAAAAACAAACTCCAAAAAGCTCAATAGTAATTTCACAGGAGGAGTTTGTTTATTTTTGGAGGTCTAAAGTTTGTTAGATAAGATCATTCAAAGTAATTTGTTCGTTCATCAAGCAAGTTTCTCTGGTCAAATGATGTAGATGTTTTGGGCAGCAATGATATGTACAGCATATTAAAGTATATATCGACACTTCAGGTAGTCGTATATAAGATGTTAATGGAATGCTAGTAACGAAGATGGGAAGGAAGCTGGGGAAGTTCAGTCTGCAAAAAGACACTTTTTCCTGACTCTGAAAGAGGCCTCAAAGCAAAACACTTGCTTTAGTCTTTGGGATGTGAAAATGTTACTTATTTAACATGTATGTATTTTTTTATTATTCGCACAGGATAGGACTGGTGCAATAAGCAAAGAGGATGTGATTGGTGTTTTCTCAGATCTTTTCCCCAGTTTCAGCAGGTAAAATCAGTTGAATACAAAGAAGCTCAGAACCTGAATGCCAAGAGCTTCAGGAAGTTTGAGAACGGGCTGTTACTGAAACTTACCTTTGAGTTATTCTGCCCTAACCACCTACCCATACTGAAACCATTTACTTCCTATACATAAGCCATTTATGCAATCCAGTAAGACTGTGATTCTGGTTTCTGCGTCTCTTGCATTCTCAAACTAGAACAGCAAGCACATTTTTAAAAAAAAAAGCATAATTGTTATTTAAACCATAGTTTAATTTCATATTATACTTTGTCATTATTATGTCATGTTTGTGCCCATTTGTTTCTTGAAAAATAATCATTTTGTGTTTCTCCTGTTGTTAAATGAAGAGGTATGCTAGAACGATATGTCATAGATGAGCTTGGCGCCAAAGATAAAGATGTAGACAGTTGTAAGTACACAGCATTTAACTTGGGGTTTTCTTTTGTGCATGCATATTTACTAGGCATATTGCATTTGGTGGTTATTGGTGTTTTCTGTCTCTTTGATTTATTTTTCATGGTTTTTGTCAACAGCCATAGACTTCCAAGACTTCTTGGGAATGTACAAACGTTTTTTTATCCAGTGCCGAAATGTGGTATGTCCACCATGAAACATACGCATACAATTACATACGCAAGTAGTATTTAGCAAATGTGATAGATGTCATATGTAT
>JBBPDH010000151.1:5101539-5117604 GCA_037974565.1 Clupeocharax schoutedeni
AAATACCTCAGCGCTGGTGTTCAGGGGCAGACTGGCGATCTGTGCGTTCTGCAAAAAGGCCCAAGATGCGGCCGAGACGCGAAAACCCAACCTGGTAAAGACAGTCCCAGTCCGCCGCTGCGTGCGTTACTTCGGTGAAAGCACTGACTTTCAAAATAAAAGGATTTTAAAAACCTGTGTTAACGTGATAAAATAATTTTCGGCGTTAAGTAAATAATGTGTTAACGCGATAACGCGTTAACTTTCCCAGCCCTAATATATATATATGTATATGTATATGTGTGTCTATATTAGGGATGTCAAAATTACAGATAGACTTTGATTGCACGGTTATCGTCCGGGATCTCAGTTTCATGACATGATTATTTCTTGTATATGAATCGCATTCACATTCTTTAGCAGTGTTTAGCTTTTATTTACAGCTGTCTTTTTTTAAAAACATAAATGATAAAGTAAGCAGCTATACATCATAGTAAAAAAATAAATAAAGTCTGTTTCTTTAGAATTAAATTGAAGCTTGCATATTAGCTAATTTCCCTATGTAAAAAATATATTAAAAGGCTGCAGGACTGGAGTGCTCTTTTGTCTGGAGTGCTTGCTTCAGTTCTGTCGGTTAATACTGAAGTGCAAAAATGTACGCATATTCACATTCTCATTGACCGCTAAGAAGGATATGAGATTATCACTCTTTTTGAGTGAGTCAAGTGAGCTGTCATTTGCTGATTGTACTGTCTGTGCACCTCTGGTGAAAAGTTTGCGTTTTGGGCGAGTTCTGCCAATCTGTTGATAGCGCTGTCGCCATCATCTAAGTTTTTAGGAGCGCCAACTGAAACACAATGTTGAGGAGCCTTTGAGATGAATTAACTGTGCCCTTTTAAATCGCAGTTAATTGTAAAATCGGTTTATCATGACATCTCTAGTGTGTGTATATATATACTAAATTATGATTTTTAAAAATATTGTATTTATATGAAATATTGTTTTTAATACATTGTCATTCTTTGTCAATGGGCTTTATATTTTAGGTTACCAGTGATGTTATCGATACAGCTCCCTTCTTGAGTAAGGTAACTGAGGACAGGATTACTTCATCACCTACCAGCAAGGTTAGAAAACCCTTTGCCATTATTTTGTGTGTGTGTGTGTGTGTGGTGGGAGGGAATGTAGGTGGTATAATACTGTGTACTCTTGACCTACTTGTCAATTATCTTCATGTCTAGAAAGCCTAAATCTGTGGTGGCGATTAGTGTATCAAAAGACTATGTTTTCTTACTTCGACTCATTAAGGTCGAAGGGGCTTTCCCAGAAGTCTTTATTACACATAACTTGATTTTCCTTATGAGTTTGCATAACAAGGGTTTTTGTTTAAACTCGTGGCTTTTATTTTTCTGCTTCCTCTAAGGATGTAGAGGTCAGTATTATGTCTTAAGATTTTTGCACATATACGTTTGATTTTACCTAGAACAAGCAAGCAATTGAAAATAATTTGTTTGCGCGATGTCTGTTATGGGTCCGGTCATTCGATTGGTTTTCGCCAACCTTCTTTTAATTCACGTTTAAATGCTTAAACACAGTTTTTGAAGTTGAGTTTTCATATTGAAAACAGGCTCCAAAATTCTGTCTAATTCTGAAATACACCTTTGCCAACTCAAAGCATATGAATGAGTCATTACTTTAGAAGTACATAATGACATTGCTTTTTTAGTAATGCAAGTTGCTTAAGATTTTATCTTTATCTGTGTCAGAATAAAGCCACGAATCATAATAAGGCAGTATGTGGTGTTTTAATAAAATTATTGTTGGACATCAGTTCTCACCTACGGGAAACACTCCCTGTGGTTTAGTCATGAGGTAGTGTGTGTAAGACCGGAACATGATGAGGCAGTTTATAATCCTCTGTGTTGGGTTTTTGTATAGTTCTTGAATTTAATGTTTAAGGAGTTAGGATTACCCTGTTACACTGACCTTCCACTGGGGGATGAAAGGTTTAATTTCTGCTTCAGACGATTCAGACGTGCGTTCATGTGTACAACGCCTCTGGGTAATTCTACACCTTCGTGCATATGTAAAAGGGGCTTAATGAGTACTACTGCCTTTTATTTGTTACTAAACATGTGTGAATATTCTGACCATATAAAGATTAATGATTAAGCAGATACTCTATGAGCAATGACAATGATTTTAATATTATAAAATAGCAGCTACATATATGAGGAACATAATGTGCAGCAGTATTTTCTGCTTGTATTTGTGTTTATATTTATGTGATGGCTTTGGGTCTGGCTCATAAATGCCTTGAGAGGCTGATAGTTGTGTTCTCATACTCAGATACCCAGATATAAGGGATTTATAAAGCCTAGTGCAGCGCAGGAAGAGCCACCTGGTTCTCAGGTAAAGCACATGAGCTGAAGCACCAGCACTAGGCCTCTCGCAGCACATGCTTAACTGACCCAAATGGTGCTGGTAAAGGCCAAGTGAGTGCAACAAAATGCACAATGAAGAACATTCTCGTTTCATTCACTTGGTTATTTATTATTTGTTTGCCACTATACAAACACCCAAAACATTGTTGTCCAGGGTCAAATTGGTATGTGTTTTGTTAGTTCAAGGAATTACTAACAGTGAAGTAACATTATTGGCAGATATCCACCAAGCCACAAAGTATCTGTGGGGTCTAGATGTTTAAATTAGTATCGAAGGTTAGGAAGTGAACTTTTACTTTTTGTCATTATTCCTAGGGCTGCACAATGACCAGTCATTAATCTGGTGGTCTAGATTTTAGTATTACAACAACAGCTGGACTGCTGGACTTTTGATGCTTTAATTGAAGCACTTAAAGTGCCTGTCAAAACATATTTGGACTGCTAACTACACAAAAAACCTATTGCGGAAGAAAGACACATTATCGATGTTGGACTACTCACGGGTACTGTTATCTTGTGACCAGCACTAGTTTTATTTCCTCTGAATGTATTCAAGTAGTCGTTGTTTGATACGAGTTCTTTGCTACCTAAGATCTCTCAATGTAATTTATTAAACTGAATTTGGCCCAATTTTTTCTACCTTAATTGGAGCAATAATTTTTGTTTTGTCTTAGCACAACATTGCTTTCTGATTACTGCTAGATTTTAAGGTGGAATGGAAAAAACAAACCTGCACCACTTCGTCAGCAATGGAACAGAAACTTGACAGGTGAACACACTGGAAATATGAAAAGAGATAAACATAAACATAAACATACACAAAAAACATAAAAAACATAAACAAAACTTAAACATACTCATCGCTGGTATCTATTACAGCTAAAATGTAGTCAAGCTCATGTTTCCTTGCATGAAGCCAAGCTTACAGCAGAATGTAAATATTTGTTTAAAAATGTGTCAAATTATTATTTTTTTACATTAACTATAAAATGAGTAAATTAACGATTGTGGTTAATTATTAAGCTTAAACAGTGGCATTTGAGAATGAATGTTCAAACACATGTTTATAGATGGCAAGTGGCATAAAATGGAACTTCTCTGTAGATTTAGTTTTTTGAGGCCCTTAAAATATTCAACTTTCTACCAAAGAACTAAACCTTGCGGCAAGGCAGATTATTTAATTAAATTTCATCATTCCAACAATGTGAATATATGCAACATGTGGCTTGATAAGGCTTCAGTAACAACTGATGAAATGACCCTACAGTCACAGTTATTTGAGTTGCATAATTAGATGGGTACATTAGGACTCGTGTCACATATGGATTTATTTTTTTTTTGTTCGTTTTTTGAGAAGAGATATTTGGAAAAGCGATTAAAAGAATGCCAAACATGCTTATGGTTATGTAAGCCATTTGGTTTTTTTGTTACAGCATTCTTTGTTGGTCTTGGGACCCATATGTAGGTTATCGAATCTCCGTTTGACATGATTTCATGACTCCCTTTCAGCTGTTGCTGTATCTTTATCGAGATCTGGACCTCTAAAAAGATGTAATCAGTGTATCAAATTTATAATATTACTGTCTTAGTTGAATGCGTGCATTTTCACTCTGTGAAGAACAGTCCAGAATACAGAATTGTGCAGCCCTAATTTTCCTTATTTTATTTCAGCACTTCACTTTATGTATGTGGTTTCCCTGCACCTGAGTGCCCTGCAAATTTATTCTAACAAACCAATCATCTAACAAAGTTTGTTTTAAGCAGCATGCTTTTTAATCTTCATGCTTTTATCATCCTTCTTTTACTTATTTATTCATATTGCACTTTTTGTGAATTGCCGGTTGACAAAAGGACATGTTACACCTCAAGTAAATGTTCCATATTTAATCCACATGGCAAAAAATATCTGTGTTCAGGGATCTTTCCGTCATTTATGTAAATAATTTTTCTCGGCATTGCTATGTGTCTGTGTTGCTCATCGCTGGACATTTTTATGTGGGCTAGTTTCAGAAATGACTTTTGCACAGCCCACTTTTCCTGTAATTGATGTCAGCATTTGACTGTAGTGAGCCATCCCAAAATGGTTAAAAATCCAAAATGTCATTTACTTGAGAGTATCATGTTTTTTTTAATGATCTTATTTCAACTTTATATTTCTCACCATAACTTTGAAATTCATTCAAGTTTTTTCATTAGATTTCTCAAGTCTCTTACAATTCACTTTGACTACTTAGTCTATGTTTAAAGGGCTTCATGAAGTCATTAAATATACATTTACACACAAATAAATAACTGTACAGTGTGGAATAATGTAATTTGTGGTGACCTTCACACAGGCTGCAGAGCTGTCCCTAAGTCACAATGATGTGCTGGGTTCTCAGAAGAGCAAAGCTTTCTCGCTTGTACACAGTGGGGTCAGTGAGGGGCTTGCAGTTAACAAGAATGACCCCACCGCCCTGAGGAGAACATTAGGCCTTGCCCTGGAGGACGATGACGAGGAGGGAGACTCTTTTTTTGATGATCCTCTTCCAAAACCTCAGAAGACGTATGGTTGGTAAGAAACATTTGGAGCAGACCCCAGAGTGATGTTATTTAGTGACAGTAAATTTATCAGCTCCACATCAGATTTGACTTTATTAGTTAATCTCTTTTAGGAGGTGGGGTCTGATGTTTAATTTTTCTTAATTTTTAAAAATCTTTTGTAATGTAGCAACTTCAGTATATAGATTAAATGTTTAATCAAGTCAATGCATCCTAAATACAAAATAGGTGTGATTAACAGCCTTTCTTACATTTTTGTTTTTTTGTTGCTTTTTCATCACTGCATGCGGAAACAGTAGTTTACCTTCTACAGAAAAGCCATACTCAGGGCAGAGACTTTCTGAAAAGAGCTATAGTCAGAAAGAGTAAGTACTTCCTTTTCTCTCAGGGTATTTGGGTTAGTTACTTCAAAGTGGCTGACTTTTAATACTCTTGGCCAGATTTCCACTGATGTGCATAAGAAGGTGCAGCAAAAGCTCTTGTCATGTGATACAGGCTAGTGCTTTGTGCGTTGTATTGAAGTGCTGCTGCTGTCTGCTCCACCTCTTCCTTCCTTTGCTTTTTGTTCTTCCTCTTGTACCTGTCTTTCTCATTCTATCACTGTCCTCTATCTCTGCTCTTTTCCCTGGTCCTGTAAGGAGCCAGCACCCGCAGAGGGAGGAGAGCCTGGCAGGGCCATCCTTCTCCCAAATGCGGAGGGGTACTAGCCTCAATGAGTGAGTGTGCATGGAGTGATCACTCTGCCATTAAAGCCCACTGCAACCATCTTACCCATGGATGCAAAACCAGGCTCTCTGGCCCTTTGGTGCCATGGACTCATCATTACTGCATTTACACTGTGAACTGATGAAGTTTCATTTTAACCGTGTTTAATCAAGGCGTTGTCCAAACTTACTTGATAGATTTAAAAATGCATACATCTCTTCTGTTTCAGCCTTGTATCCACACTGCAGTGACATTAAGTGTTTTAAGTGGACTAGTTTCAAATGGACTAGGTATTAAGTTCAAAAGAATACCACATTGTGTGTTGGAAATTAAAATGATCAACCTACAAAGGGCTGAATTCAAAGACCCCAAAAATCAACTGGAAAAAAATATGTTGCAGGGTAGTCCATTTAGCTGTAATCTTGTTGCAGCAACTTAGAATGGTACTCAGTAGTTTGTATGACCCTCACGTGCTTGTATGCTTCCATGGATATACCTCATCACCACGAAATGGGTCATGCTGAACGATGTTACACACAGTATAACATTTTCCACGGCTTCTCCACGTCCTTTTAGGTCTATTACATGTGCTCAGGGTAAACCTGCTCTCATCTGTAAAAGCACAGGGCATCAGTGGCGGTTCTGGTTTTCTATGGCAAATGACAGTCAAGCTCCACAGTGCCAGGCAGTGAGCACAGTGCCTGCTAGAGCAGCGTTTTTTCAAACTATTGGCCGTGGGCCTCGCTTCTAATTGCTTCTATTACTGTGCGCCCCTTCCTCGCCCCCCTCGACTTCACGGCCCCGCCCCTTGTTTCAGCATTCTAGAATGTTCAGCTCTCCTGCCATAGACGTCTTATTCTTTGTTATAAATATACAGTGGTTCCCCGCTTAACGAACGCCTCACAGAACGAAAGTTCCGCATAACTAATGCCACCGCGACTGAGCACGTGACTCACAGAACGAGTGCGTTTCGCACAAAAAATAGCTGAATCCGGCCACACATGTCTCAAGTGAAGACAAAGCATAATAAACTTCCCACATAGCCAATGTGCCGCTGGAACGGATCGTGTTCCTTTTGTGGGGTACCACTATAGAAAGAGGAGTCATCAGCCACTTGGTGTCCAGGAGCTCTCGTGGAATTTTTGGAGCTCTCGTGCCGTGCTGGGTTGCAGTGAGATGCAGTTAAAACAATCTTGCTTTACTATTCCATGGATTTGTTGAGTATACAACATAAAACATTCCTGCGTAAAAGATAAAGCACCTTGTGTTCATTTCTGATGGAGAAATCTTGGCATGTGGCATCAGTGCAGTTACTAATAATTTGTTGCCCATTTTTGTTTGTTCTGGAGCTCATAGTAACAACCTGCCTGGCATATCTATGTGGATGGCAAGTTTTTATCCAATATAATAAAGTGTGACACAAACACCATTTTATTCATTTTCAAATGCATCTAAGTGAGTTTGGGCAACGCATTTATGCGTGTGTGTGTGTGTCTGTCTGTGTGACTGAGGATTAACTGGACTAGCTCATGTGGCTTCATTCATTATTCTGTTCTAAACCTTAACACATTTCCCTTTCTTCATGTTTGGTGCTCTTATCAGTTTTAAAGCTGTTTCCTCCACTGTCTTCTCTCTGGGTGTGTGTGTATGTAATTGTGTGTGTGTGCGTGGGTGGGTGCACCCTCTGTATGGGCACAGCCTTTCTGCTATAGGCAGTGACACTGAGGGTGATGGAGAGGATGTGTTCTCAGGCCGTGAGAGCAAGCGCAACTCTGACTTTGAGCCCAGGTGAGCTGGGCTCAGCTCTGCTCCTCCTGTCATCTTTCTTATTCTCTTACTATTTCCCCCTCACATATCTGTCACTTGAATTCACCTCTGGTGATTCATATTGAATGCCTATGAGTTCCACTAAGTTTCTACTGAATCTTTTTTAGGAGAACAGAATCAGCAAAGACAGCTGGAAGAACTCCCTCCCCATTGTCAGATATCCCTCCATTAAAAGGTGTTGGTGGATCCCTCTCTGCAGAAAACGGCAAAAGAGACCATATCTCCAGCAGAAGTGGTATGACCATGCTATTTAGGTGTGCCTACTCTGTAGCTTTGTAATAGAACATAATTTCCTTCAACGTCTCAATGGTAGATTGCAACTTTAAAATGATTAGTAATGGTAATCATGGGTTTCTATGTACAGCTGTGCATTAAGTCTGCCTAACACATCTACTCCTAAGAAAATATGTAGAGATCTGAATAACGTTTAAACTCAACTCCTGAATAATTAGCACTCCTCAAGGTATTGGACAAAACCAATGATATATAAATAAACAGTACAAATAATGAATTAAATGTTCATTAAAATGGTTGCTTCTGTAATAGAATGTAGAACAGCATGTTCTTTCATAAATATATAGACAAAATTACTACCCTAACTAAAGAACATTTAAATAAAAAGAAAATATTTTTATTGCTCCTAGTCACCAATAATTCCATTGTTGTCTATTTTTCCTTTTTCCCTGTGTATAAATATGAGGTTACACAACAAAATCCCTTTGTCATGCTGTTAACATGAGCTCAAATCAAACACGTTTATGAACCCTCACAGAAGAGTTACTGAAGATTTGAGAAGCTTGTAACAGTAGAAAATCTGCTGGCAGGAATGAGTATCAATCTTGGGGTTTCCAAATTTTAAAATCAACCTCCATAACCAGATGTTGAATAGTTTAATAAATGATGATGAGGCAAAAAAAATTATCTCATGCCTTACTACTGGCTGACCTTATGTTTGTGAAATATGGAAAACCATCAATTGGTCTCAAATGACGCAATGAATTCCAGCAAAATCAGGAGAATTTAGTTCAAATAATATGCTACACAAAAGAACTTTTCCTCCACTGTATTTCATGATTTAATTTTATTTGGCTGTATCTTTTTCTCATGTGTGTGTTCATTTTTCTTGCAGCTACATCAAATTCAAAAGAAAAGGGCCTTCTGAATGACAAAACTGCATCTCCTCTTCTGGGTGAAATAGTTTTTACTGCTTGTGTTTACAGTCTTGATCATTTTTTATAATGCCTACATTTCTAATGCATGACATAAAATGTTCTCACCATCACAGATGAAGACCTCGACTATGATGATGACTTCAACAGGTTAGTTACAGTTTGTTATACTTAGTGTCCTCCGGCATTAAATTGCTTATCAGCTTTTCAATCTCTGTAGACCGTGTTAACATCTCCGCCTCTCCCACAGCCATCGATCAGAGAACTCGAAGAGCGAGGTGAGCATCGGTGAGGAGATTGAAGAGGTCTCCATCGAGGGACCTGATCTCAGTGACAAGGTACCTGCCACAGTTAACTGCAGATATTTTTACACATGGCCTCAAATTGGAACTTAGATAAGCTGTAGAGGCAACTCAGATAACGCCGCATATTGTACTAGAAGCAGGAAGTGAGTAAAATGTTAAGTAAGGGTCTTTCATAGATCAAAGGAGGCTTTAGAAGAGGAAGCACGTTTAAATGCTAAAGCGTTAAAGAAATCTTCATAGTGCCATGGAATGTTTCCATCCCTAACCACCTGAAGAGCAGAGCTTTTTTGAATGCTTAGGTCCTTTTGCAACATAGCTGTTGAGTTTCATGTGTAATAGTTAATGCATTGTTCTTTATTTCTGTCTTTCTTCAGCTTGATGAGATCACTCAGGATGTGAGCTTGTCTCAGCTGAGTCAAGGTGCAGCAGATTACATGGAAGATGTGGCGTGACATTGTGGCAGTGTGTTTATGGATGTAATTGTATAAACTGTATGCAGTTCCTATTAAAGCTCTACTGTTCAACATTGTGTTCCCTTTATGTGGTTTGTTGCAGTTTACAGCTTAGTTTAACCAAGCACTTTGACTCCAGTCATAGATTCTGTCATTTATTCTCAATAATAGTTGATCAGTCCATACATGTGCCTGGAAATCTAGTCTTGAATGAATGAAATGTTAATTATGAAAGCTAACAGTTTGAGGCATCTAGCTTTCCAGAAAGGACATCAGATTGAATCAGTAAGACTCCACCTCAAACAAGCTTAAGCACGCACAGAGTGACAATCAGTCAGTCACGCAGACACGTTCACAGGGGTAAAGCAGAAATAACAGGAGCGGTAAGCACTTTTTGTTTCCTCTTAAGTCTCTTTCATGTGTTATGTCTAGATTCCTCAAGAATGTTGTGGAGAGAAAATTAAATTAGAAATTAGGGGGAAAAAATTACATTTTTCGACATTTTCTGTTCTAGATATATATGCTTGCACCTGTATTACTGTCACTCATGGAATGGAATCTTGTTATAAACCTTCTCTAGCTGCTGCTGTCTCTTGTATTTAATTCACCTCGTGCTGATTTTATTCCGTTTTTCTAATCCTGTTTATAAAAAAATAAAGCAGTTTAGTTTTACTCAAAAGTGCACAAAACGCTATCTAATTGTCAAATGCTAGGGAAAATCTAAACGAACATCAAAGAGAAAAAGAAAAATGTTAAATGATGTTAAATAAGACATCAAAAGAAAGATTTCGGTTATAAAATGATGTTAGACTGACTAATTCTGAAACCTAAACTAAACCACCTGATTTAATTTTTCTTCATGTTTAACATGCAATGGGTTTAAAGCATGAACTAAAGCTTTCATCAGAATAATTCATTTGTGAAATGTCATCCTAACCTTTGAATTGGTCTGCTTGAGAGCCACAGTAGAGATGTGGTGGACATAACGGCAGTCAACAATGGTTTGAATATATTTAATGTGTACAGTAGCCTACTGTGCAAAACTTTATTGTAGTTTCAATATAGTCTTGAGAATTGCGTTTTGACTTCAGACCAGTTACCAGTTTCAGCAGATTGTTTTCTGTTTGTTAAGCCACACAGTGACCAAGCATAACAAAGTACATATAACATAATGCCTGAACGAGTGAAGAAACGATTCAGACGATTACAGATTATCAGACTGGAGATTAGTATACTGGAGGTGCTGAATGCTAAGTGGTGGGAACACCTTTACCTTTTATCTTTACGCACTTTGCAGACTGTCACAGTAAAAAATTTGTTCTTATTTAATTTTAATCTACTTAACATGCCAAACATAAGACAGTTTGGCCAGAATAAAATAATATTGTTGCCCCAATAAGGCGATTCAAAGAAAAATGTAAAGAGATGAGACTTTTGCCCAGTACTGAATATTCACTTTTTTTATATCAAGCCTTGTGGAAACGCAGGGATTTATGGTACCAGGCTTGAAAGACAGAAAGTGAAAATATGTCAGGAGTCACCAACCATTCTGTGGTTTTGTCCAGTCACATGGTTTGTCATGTGTAACAGTGTACAGAAAACAGTGTTGTAAGTTACGTAAAAGATGCAGTAAGGTGGTTTGTTTCCTCTGATCGTTCTGAATTGTACGCCCTGTGCTTTTTATATCTTCCAACGCTACTGACACCGCATAAATAGGTCATTTACGTTGAATCTTCACTAGTGGCTTTTACATGTTTTTGACCTGGTTCTTGCAAGTTTCCTCTTTCTGCAGTATGAAAATAACAAGGCAAAGCAAAACCTTAGATTTGACCCCCTGATAAGGACTTTGGATGCATCTTGTCAAATACCCCAACATATTTAACTGCTTTAATATCTGACTGCACTAGGATTTATTTAAAGGAATGCACCGTAGGTGAATTCAAATAAATGGAATAGATTAGCACAAGCAATTAAATCATTTTAACTAAGACACTAAACAGACATGTCCTCTTTTGCCTCTGGCAGTGTGTGAAAGTTTTGGGGTTTATTTATATTTAATTTTTACAGTTTAGAGAGGGGTGTTATTTGAGGTCTTTGGGGAAACATTTCAAACCATTACACGTGATATTTGGCATCAGGCTATGACCTGTGCTTTTAATGCTCATGCCTGTATTACATAAACTAAATAAACATGCAGATTATGATTTAGCGGTTACAGGTCAGGGAGGTTTGACAAACAGGTACATCACTTATTTCATTCTTTTTCCCTTCCAGAATCAAAATGTCAAATGTCTCCAATTCGTCAGATGACTTTTACTATCCTGCTGATTTTGAGGAGCCATGTATTGTGCAAGGGAACCCCAAAATCCAACACTTTCTCCAGGTCTATGTGCACTCCATCATCTGCATTGTAGGCTTCATTGGCAACACACTGGTCATCCTCACATATGCCCTCTACAAACGGACCAAGTCCATGACTGATGTTTACCTGCTGAACGTGGCTATAGCAGACATCCTGTTTGTGGTGGCGCTGCCTCTGATCATCTTCAGTGAGCAGAACGGCTGGACTTTGGGAACTTGGTCCTGCAAGTTGCTGCGTGGCATCTACAGCATCAACCTGTACAGTGGCATCCTCCTCCTCGCCTGCATCAGTTTAGACCGCTACCTGGCCATCGTGCAGGCTCGCAGGTCCTTCAGGCTACGCTCCAGGACCCTTGTCTACAGCTACCTGATCTGTGGTGTGGTCTGGGTTATGGCCTTGGCCTTGTCTTTGCCCACATTCATCTTCTATGAAAGCTACAAACCCAATAAGAACCCAAGCGGCGACTTTGATGGTTTTGACACAAATGTGACTTTAAATACTACAGAAGATACTGACATGCCATGGCTCAGCCTCCAAGATGAGGATCAAAATGTGTGCTTCTTCCGCTTTAAAGAGAATGACACTGCCAAGCAGATGAAGATTCTGGTGCCCAGCTCCCAGGTGGCTGTGGGCTTCTGCTTGCCCCTGATAATCATGGGCTTCTGTTACTCTCAAGTTGTTGCTACCCTGCTACATGCCAAGAACTTCCAGAGGCACAAGGCTGTGCGTGTGGTGCTGACTGTGGTGATGGTCTTCATTGCCTGCCACCTGCCCTACAACATAGCACTGCTCTACGACATCATTACAATGTTTGACTTAAAGGATTGCGTGGAGGAGGAGGTCAAAAACCAGGCACTGATGATCACTCAGAGCCTGGCCTACCTGCACTGCTGCCTCAACCCCCTGCTCTACGCCTTTGTCGGGGTCAACTTCAGGAACCACTTCCGCAAGATCGTAGAAGACATCTGGTGCATGGGGAAGAGGTACATGGCTCGGCGCTCCTCTCGGGCCAATTCAGACACCTACTTCTCCTCCAAGAGGTCTGCGGAAGGCTCTGGCTATGAAACTGCCACCTCCTTTACAATGTAAACAAAAATCGGCTTGTCTGTCATATTGGCTCACATTCAAAGATGAGATATGCTTTCACAGAGATAAAAAAAAAAAGTCGAGATTGGAGGACGCACCCCACTGACCTGCACACAATTGTGGTACCCCAACAGCATTGTTTCTCACTGAATTTTGCATGAGCTTTAGTCCTAAAGCTTTGTACAATATTTCTGTTGTAATGCAAAAGAAGAGTTTCTGCCTGCAATGCTTACCTTTATAAGCACGAAACCAATTGCCAAACTCTCTTTTATCAAACATTGTCAAATTAAAGTAACTTTTTTTTGTGTTTGTACAGTTTTTAACTGAAGAAATGGTGTGCTGTCACTGCATGTCATAAATGCTAGAAGCTTAAACATTTGCAACTGTAAGAGAAAACAAGGATTTTTACATGTCAATAAAAAATTTTTTTTTTTTTACAATTCTAGTGTTACCTTAACTCATCTCTCACAAAGGTGAAAAGGACATTGGATTTTGATGTTTAGTTAATCAGAGTCCTTGACCAGCCTCTGAATAATATCAGTGCTAATGCACCTGTGGGAAGGGATGCATAGAAAAATGAAAAACTCCTCTCTGTGGTGTGGTAAAACCAGACTTATGCTCTATAACAAAATTCAGCGGAAGTAAGAGGCTTGTGGTGACAGAATATTTGTTGGTGTCCACATGCAACACAATATATGAGCTTAAAGGTCGACACTTAAAAATTCATTATTATGACTTCCCATGATAGCCACACTGATTACAATGTTCTCTACGAGTTCAGCTGTAGTGCTGCGTCAGATTGTTCTCCTGCAGGTCTGTTCAATGAGATGAACTCTGTGCGGCTTTGTCATAGTACATCAGAGAAGTACCTTTAAATATAGCTGCGGTGTTGGGCAGTTGTGGGAAACTTTTTTTTTCCAAAAAGCAAGATGCTAGTAGTCTTTTGAGATGTTACAAAGGTTTTAGTCCGTTTAGATGTCGTTTCACCAGTGTTGTTGCAATATAGCTTTAAAAATGCCAATTCTCACAAAAGACTGGTCTTCAGTGAAGTGTTACCAGTTTTTACATTATTTGAACTATTACGAAACTGATTATAAAATACCTAATATATAATTCCAAATGTGACAAACACATTTTATTTGGGGAAATGGTAATTTGGCAAATATATATGTACAGTAATTTATTAATGCTGAACTATTTTGACTGAATAGTCGCTTAAACATGTAAAAGGAATCTTTATTAAATCTTCAGGTTATTGTATAAAATAACATGAACTAATTCATAAGTCATTTCAACTTTTGAACTGCAGTGTATGTAGAAATTAAAAGGTGTGTTTGATTTACATAAGATCTGAAACCTGTGTAGGCGCACTGTCTGCAACACCACACGCACACTCTGGCCTAGAAATCTTCAGGTGAGAAGCACGCACACACACACACACACACACACACACACACACACACACACACACACACACACACACACGTGTAGATCTCTGTGCATTTAGCCTTAGTAAACATTCAGACACCTGTAAGAAAAGATCAAGCCTAGTGCTTACTTCCCAACTGCAGCTTAATGCTGGTATTGTTCATGCATTTCTGAGGCCCAGCTTCAGAGTTCCTTTCTTGAAAAAAAGAAAGAATTTTGCATTTGTTTGGGCCAAACAGTTACTGTAATGTTTTAAACATTATATAAAAAAGAAATACTTCATCTGTCTAATTTATCACAGTCTATTATGTGTAGTAATTAATAGTGGGAGCTATAGCAGCTGCAAAATTCTGTGAATTAATATTTCTGTGAAATACGTCCAAAATATGTTCTCTATACAAATTTTTTGACCAAAGTTTAGCAACTGCCCAAAGATTTCAATTCTAAAATTGTTTCCAAGAAATAGGGCAGCTAAGTGTTAATGGATCATAATGCTGCAGATGCACATAGAGATTATGAAGAAACAATGGAATATTCTTTTAAACTCCTTTTTTAAAACTAAACGAGGGCAAACGAAAACATTTTGGAAATCATCGGCATTCTGATCCCTGTGTAAAATAAATCTTTAATCAACACAGAAAATGCATGGACAAAACGGTGCAAGAAAACGGTGAATACCTGTTTCTGCTAAGAGTTCTATGGCCTTCAATCGATCTGTTTCTAGCCTGTCAGACCCCAGCCAGGCATGCAGCTCCATCTGGTGGATGTGCTTTATGTTTACAGACGTGCCCCACAATTTTCATAAGATAAACAGACAATGCACATTTATCACGATTGGGCCCTGCACAGGCAGTTTTATCCAAAGTCCAAAGACTTCCATTCCCTAACTACAGGGGGCAGTATCCCTGGAGCAAGCCTTGCCCAGTGGTGGTGTGGTGAAGGTAGAATTCGAATCTATGACCGCTTGGTCCAGAGGCAAGTATCCTTCCACTAGGCCATCAGTGCGTCTATTTCAACCATATACACAGTACACTACTTGCTACTCATTCACCTGTTTCTTTTCCGTTCCATCTTAAATGTCTGTGAAGTGGAGATGCACTCATCTGTGTTTAATTGTTCTATGCAATATTTAAAAATGTTGCAGTAATATTTCACATAAATCAGCATTTGTTTATTTATGGTCTAAATACTGGGTAAAATATAATATGTATTAAATAATCTACAAAAACTGGAAACCATTTCCAGTTGTGCTTATTCATTCTGTAGAGTATTTATGAGGTCAGGCACTGATGTTGGACGAGAAGGTCTGACTCGCAATCTCCGTTCCAGTTCATCCCAAAGGTGTTGGCTGGGGTTGAGGTCAGGGCTGAATAAATGTCTGCATTTTGTGAAAAATGAGTCAGAATCCCCACCTAGTGGTGGCTCCCCGCTACTTCACAGCCATTTAACAGCGAATAAGAAGCTGTCAAGTAAGTAGTCAACTTCAGGCTTAAATCTGATCCCAGACCCATCAGAAAGTGAATAAAACCTCGTCAGAAGAAGCCATGGCATTAGTTCAGGGCGTTATTTTTAATACATGACAACAGCCTATTTGTTATGAGTTGATGTGACCCCTTCAGATCTAGTGCCAGCATATAAATATTGTATTAACATGTAGTTTATTAACATATTTTAATGCTTCTTTGAGGTGGTTTGGTTTTATGGTTTTATAAATTTAGCTGAATGTATATTTGTTTGATATGTATATATATATATATATATATATAT
>JBBPDH010000151.1:5154103-5175685 GCA_037974565.1 Clupeocharax schoutedeni
AGTAAGACAACATGCATACAGAGGATGATGTGGACAAAATACCCATTTGCCTAATAATTCTGCACTCCCTGTATACTCACATTGCACTCTAGTGTGAATGCAATAAAGCACATAGAGCTGTATCATATGAATAAAATGTCAGCAGTGAGATTTTTGACTGCTGCATATTGCAAGTGTTGATTCTTTTTACAATATTAAAGGAGCCAAATCATCACTTTTCTGGAATTAAAAAGGCTTAAAGTGCGTAAATCTTGTTTCAAATGGTACGTTTACTCCCCCAAGTCATACACTCTATATATGACACCCTGTTTTTATATCAGTTTTTCCTGACGTCACAAAACCAACACGTTTAACACAGCCGTATTCTGGCTGAAGCAGTTTAGCCCCACCCATTTAAGCACCAATTCACCAGCACCTTTAATAGCCAAAATATTTTGAGTTTTGTTAGATTGCATTGAGAGATTGATTCATCAGAGCTTCCAGTAACTTTGTGTTTGGAGATCTGATTGGTCTCCCTGTCAGAAATACTGTGAGAGGCAGTATTTGTATATCGCAGGTTTCTGTGATATCAGTATTGCAGAGACCGATATCAGAACCAGAAACTTTATCCTGGATCCCAGAGGAAATTGCTTATGGTCTGACTTCACAGTCACACAGAGACACAAAGACAAAAACAATATAAAATATATAGTCTAAATTAAAAGTAAAATATCACAATATATTGAGCAGACCTATAACCACATTCATTCTACACACGTACATTTTGTGAGTCACCTAAAACACAAACATAGCTTCTTCAGACACTCCTCTCGAGGCTCGCCTGTTTATGTCTGTATGGTTGTGTCTGTAGAATATTGATTTTTGTAGTTAAACCACAAAACCATTAGTGAAGTTACCTCATAAAGTGCTTTCACTAATCCTGTTTCACTCCATAAGCGTCCCTGTTTATGGGGTATGGGATGCTGCTCTTAGAAGATTTCTGTACAACATCATATTTTGTTATCGTTCAGTTCTTTAACTGATTTGTTCAGGACTTTTAAAGATGGACAAATAAGATTGAAATGATTACAAAATACATTTTTGTAAAAAGAAAAATAAGGAAAAACCTCATTATAAAAAAGGAGTAATGCTATGTGCCAAAAATTCATGTAAATGTGTGTCCATCAGACTCATTGTCTTACTGCAAGTAAGACCAATTGGGGAAATTTGATTGGTCATCATGCATACTGTCTAACTAGGGAGGCACTAAACATTGAAGGACGGCTCACTGCTGGAGAACTTGACCTAAAAAAATAACCCAACGATGGGATAGACCTACAATTAAACGACAAAATATAGGTATTTAGAAATCATTTTAATAGTAATGAAAAAGACAAAAAGTGAATCTATTATCTGTTATCTGTCCTTTCCTCTCCTGCTCTGGGTTCAGTGGCAGCAAATCAGTGAGCACATCAGCAGCACAGAACAATTTCATGGTTACTATGAGCGACATTAGACAAGCGATGTGTAAACACTGTTCATGTGTAAACACTACTCAGGAGGGCGTGTATCCAAGAACTTCTGTACTACAGGTTGATTCCAAAACCATCACCAGCACTACAGAACACTGATGTTCTGCCACATATCAGTTTGTTGACAGGAGCAACGTTTCCAAATGGGCCAGTTTCATATATAGTGTCGTTTTACTATACATGAAGGCAAGCCAAGCCTGTAGCGATTGACCTACTTGTGTGATCACTGAATGAGCTGCTTATTGTGCTGCTTTTGCCAGACTGTCAGATTATGCAGCTGCTCAGCTGACAGAGCGCACGAGAGGACATGAAGCATTTGGTCACCAGGTCTGTCTGTAATCCACTCAAGCTCACACCTTGGGCTTTGGTCTAATTTTCCTAGCTGTGTATGTGTGTGTGTGTGTGTGTGTGTGTGTGTGTGTGTGTGAGTGAGAGAGAGAGAGAAAGAGAGAGCATGTGTACATGAATGAGTCAGAGATGTGTCTGGCCCTTAGATGACAACGTTTAGCATTTGATCCCCTTGTCCAGTAGAGGGAGCTGTTGCAGAAAAAAATATATGTATGCCCCTCAGTAAGTATAAAGTGAATATGAGCAAATTATGTCACAGAAATATTTCCATCTACAGTGCAAGTCTAGTGAAAATGAAGGAATCAACGACAAGGCTTGTATATGCATTCTCCCAAGACAGTGACACAGTTTAACAAAGGAGAAACAACAATAAAAATGATCAAAACAAATACAATAACTACAGCTACCTTTCATATTCCAAGTACGTTTAAAATAGTCTACTGATAAGAAGTGCCAGCCCAGCTCTAGACACTCGGACCTCCTAGTCCTCACAATATCAACTCCAGCTATACAATAATTCATTACATAGTGAGCTTAAACCGCTATACATTTTAAATGTTTATAAGATCCTGAGAAGGGCAGAGCCAGGTCGCACATAAAAGACATGAATTTTCAGCAAAGGAGCAAAACTCTCAACCCATTGCAGCTCATACACCAGCAAATAAATGATACCCTGTATCTTCCTGGCTATATTCTGATTATTTATTTGTTTGTTTATATGTTGAGTTTAATGTAAATTCAACAGATGTATATTTGACGTCTTACCAAAGCTAGTATGTCGCTCTTGTCCATGGTAAGGCTTTTAAAAACAAGATAAACCAACAAAATTGCATTTGGGAGTTAGGTTGTGTTATCATTTCAAAGTAAAACAACCCTTAGTGTTTAAAGCGCAACACAATACTCTACTTTGGTCATTGGTCAAATGTTTACTGGTGCAAACTGGCTCCTCAGCAGGGCAGCATGTTTAGATTAGCCAAGGTGATTTGTGAGACAAATACCACATCTCGTATTTTGGTCACTCACATGGTAGGAATGCTAGAAGATATTCTTTAAAAATCTTGCTCCTATTAGTTCCATACAAAGACCCCAATTAATGATTGAGTTAATGATTAACTGTAGAGACTGTCAGTAAAGCACTGTTGAACTAAATATGCTGGATTATTTTTGACTGGATATTTGCCTGTATTGTCCATTATTAGTTCAATAAAATAAGGTTTAGTGACAGTTTTTTCACATTATCCACACCTCGACAGACATTCTTCCATTTGTACATTATGTGGCAGGGCCTGTATAATGTACTGTAAGTTTGTATGTGTTCTTAGCTTTGTGATTGTGTTTCCATGAATGTTATGTAATGTGTATTTAGGTGCTCAGCACCTTTAATTATGCATTTCTATGTGTCTGTGTTCCTGTGTGCTTTGGCTCGTGGCTTTATGTTTGGAGTTAATTACCTGTACGTTGGTGGCCATCTGTGTGACAGCGTGTGTATGTGTGGATGAAGAGGGGCAGAGGCAGTTAATCTGGGTTAAGAGATTAGCCCAGGAGAGGTCCAGGATGGGGCTGGCCATGCCGACCAGCCTGCACTGGGACAAAGAGGATGATGGTCAGCCCTGATCAATGTCCAGCGCAAAAAAAAGGGGGGTAAAGAGAAACAGAAGAGGAGAGATCAGTCTAACCACGCTCCAGTGCAGGTGGAACTTTTCTATACAGCATCTTCTACCCTGGATGGGAAAGCTGTGAAGAAGGCCTGATGTCTATGTGCTGGATCTAATTGTGGAAAACCAGATTTAACCAGATTTCTTTTTGGATAGTCTTTATTGGTCCTTGTTGATTATTTTTGACATCGGCCTGAATGCTGGTGTTGAGAAACTGCGGCGTGGCTTGAGCGCATTCTGGACGAGCTGCTGTTTGTTTTGGAGATGCTGGACCGCATGTAACATGAAACTCAACTCACTGGCCCCTTTGTTTGCCACAATCAATTCAATTGAAGGCTCTGGAGAGAGAAAGGCTGAGCTAAAAAGAAAAGAGAAGTAGAGGAGGAGGTGGCCTTGTCTTTTGGGGACTTCAGGAGGCAGGGGCTTGAAGAAGGGTCCCTGGTGGGCTGTATAGTCTTGGCCCCTCCCTCCCCTCAGAGTGAGTGAGGGGGGATCTGGGGACAGCACTAAGACCAGTGGGTGAGGGGGTGAAGAGAGAGAGAACGAGGAGGGGGGTGAAGCCCCTGACACCACCCCCAGGCCGGCTGAGCCTGCAGCATGCTGACATACGTGCAGTGCCTGTCCTCGGCCCCGCTGCTGGGCTGCTCCAGTACGGCCTGCTATGAAGAGCGCAAGGCCAAGCCCTTCATCCGCAGCTTCAGCCTCCGTAGCCGTAAGATGGGCAACACTCAGCCCCTGCTCCCGGCTCAGGACCTCAGCAGCACCTCCAGCCCCTGGGTGGAGGGCAGTCTCCGCCGCAGGCTCTTGGCCTCCAAAGTTCACCGGAGACCAGAGTCACTATGGACACCACGGCCAATGCTCAGAGTGGGTAATAAAGGAGAACCAGGAGAACATCCTCTTAGACGCACTCAGTCCTGCCGTGAGAGGAAAACAGCATCCTGCCTGTATTGTAAGTGACATTTCTGAGTTTTAGATGTTTATTGTATCTTAACAGGGCAGAAGCAGCCTTAGAGAGCTGAAAATTGTCTTGCTGCGTGTATTTGTGTTGTAGAGTCACATGATACGGGCAAAACATCATATTGCAGTTAGGTTGCCACATACTGAAATTGTACATATCTTGCAATATATTCAATGTAACAAAGTTAAAGATTCCCAGGCAATGTTTTAGCCATAGCTGGATCATATAAATGCCTTGATTCATCACAGCACGCATAGAAATTAATCAGGATGCTTGGAACTCAGGACGCTCTCAGCAAAAACTTTTGTTGTTATCCACATCAACTTACTTAATTTTTGCATATCACAGATGGATGTGAGTGTACTGTCAGGAGTCTTTCCCAAGGAATCTTACTGGTGTAGTGTGGTGTGTAACCCAGGGTAGGAATCGAACCTCACTGTCCTGCCTGAAAGACTCCTGCAGTGTCACCCACAACATTACACCAGCCACTACTGCACATCACTTTAACATAAATTTTGCATTGCAATTAACAAGCAATAGATAGTGGAACCCCACGTAGTATCCAGGTAACACTGTAACACTGTAGCTCAGCACTAGTTTTGTAATATACTTGCTGGTTGCTTTGTAAGGCCTTATTGATGGTTAGAATGCTAATGCTCTTTGCTCCACTAGCATTTTTTAAAAATATATAGCTTGTCCACTAGCCTAACAGCTGTGCTTTCCCATTTTTGAGAATTATTTCATCCATTGTCATTGTCCCTGGCTGAATGCTTTTGTCATTTTTATTGATGCACAGATTGTGCCGCTCTGACTTGGTGACCTTCGATCTTTAAAGTGGCGGAGGAGGCCCTTTTGGCTGACCTTTCTGGGGCATCTCCTATCCTTTCCTGCACAAGAGCAAATTCATTCACTGGCAGACCTGCAGAAGGCGGTTTTATTGATCTTTGATCTGGGAGAAGAATCGCCATTCATGAGTTACTGCGCTCAAATTTTTGGTCAATGTGAAGTACAAAAGACGAGAGTGATCATGGACATTCACGTGTTGAAACGGTTGTTTCATTGGTAAGGTCAGGATGATAATGAAATGACCACCAGTCAGACATTGTGTGAAGGGTATAAAAGTGCTAATATGAGGGAGAGATAGAATACTCTATTTGTAGAATTAAAAAATAGTTACAAAGTTGCAAATATAGTCTGAACACTGTTTATTAACATATTTCTTACTTAATTTGCATCCGTTTTCCTGCCCATTGACCCTAAAGTTGTAAGTTAAGTTTCAGCTCAGACTGCCAATCAGAGCAGAGGAAATGTACATAGATTAGTCTTTGACCCATCAAATGGATGTGCATTATATGGACGATCACCCTTAATAAGTGAGAGGCCTGGCCATGCCGGCGGTGGGAACGAGAACAGTCAGGAGCAGCTGAGATGGAGACTTAACTGGCTGTGTGCTGAGTGAATCTGACTGAGGTGATGGAGCTGACCTAATTACTCAGCATCACCAAGAAGACATTGTTACAGCCAGGTTAGATAAGAGAGGAAAGGAGAGATGGCAGAGGAGAAGAGCAGAGTAGAGGGAATTGGAGATGAGAATGAAATGAGAAGGAGATTGAGAGATACGGAAGATGGGACAGCTAGTGTATACTGTGCCAGATGTTAGAAAGATAAGAGCAGGCAAAAGAGATGTATGATGAACTGACAGAGATGGAGAATTGGTTTGGAAGACATAGACATGGTACATAGAGATACAGTACATGAAAATGGTGAAAAACAGAGACATTAGATCACAGATAGAAGCCTTTCTTGGATTTGCATCTTCTTGTATGTTTGATATTGTTGTACGTTGGCACCTCATTTACAATAATGAATCATTGTAGAACCATTTACTGAAAAGTTCAGTAGTGGTTTGCAAGCTGATCCTCAAGGACCTCAAGACATTTTGCTGCATTCATTAGTGATGTGGGTTGGGTGGGTGCAAATATCTGGACTTCCTGGGAGTCCCTGAGGACCGATCTGAGAAACAGTGAGTCACCCTGTCACCCTGTAAAGATCGCTATTTATTTTCATTTTGTTCCTTTAGTGACTATTTTTGCTATAGTGATAGTTGCAGTACATCATATTATGCTTTTCTGAGCATATCATGGTATTATTGTCATATGTTATAACATATGATGACATAATTTATCGCAGTGACAATGAAAACTGCTGTATTACTCTTTTGACTGGAGTGTTTTGTAGTTTTATTCTGATTCAGTTGTACCAAAGGAAACCTTGCAGAGTGCTGTAAACAATAACCGTTGTGAAACTACTTACTGTTCAAGTGTTATTCCTCTAAACTGTTAAAGACTTGATTTATGATATTCTTTGCAGCCAGGTGAACACTGTTGAGTGATATATGCCATATGCATGTGATGGACTGGACATCAGGGAAAACATTCCGATTCTTAATTCACATCTATTGTCTTAAAATACAGTCACTTTATTATCAATACTGTACAGCACTCACATGTAGAGTAATGGAGTCTTTCTCTTTACCTATAAGATATTCTGACAGCTCATATGTACATTTTTCTCATGGTTGTGTCTTTGACAATCCATTAAATGTTTGTTTCAGCTTCAGCCACATTACATTTACGGCATTTATCAGACGCTTTTTATCCAAAGCGACTTCCAAAGCGACTTCCATTACAATATTATTATAGTATTCGCCTCTTTAAATGAAAGACTTAATTGATGAATCACTTGCCCAGTTGTAGTGTTGAGTGAATATTGAACTTATCAATGGTTAAATAATGTTTATCTTTTTTTCCCCCAATGAGTATGCAGTACTGTGTGTGTGTGTGTGTGTGTGTGTATGTGTGTGTGTGAGTATGCAGTACTGTGTGTGTGTGTGTGTGTGTGTGTGTGTGTGTGCCTTGTTCTAGTCTGAGTTAATACACTGTGACAGTGCAAGACGCTGCCCAGATCCTCACTGTATTGTGTTCAGCACACTGCATTTCTGCTCGGCAGAATTAATCATCTAGGAGGAGACTTACTTTCACTTTGAACATACACATACACACTCGCTCTACTGTCACATTTCTCTCTCGCCTTTTCTCCTCATATACTTCCTTCTCATTTTCCTCTCTGTTTCTCTCTGTCTGGCATTGTTCCTCAATATTTGTCATGGTGGATTTGCATGTGTGTGTGTGTGTGTGTGCATGCTTAACAGTTTTAGACACAGAGCAGGTGTTTCACAGATTTTCTCTAAGCCCTCATCAGGCATTCTAGCCAGTGGTGGCTCAACCTTTTCCCAATGGCTCTCTGGGGAGTCGGCAAATATAGCAGATATACAGCTACTGGATAATGAGGCGTACATGAATAGAATCCACAGATTCATGTTTAAGGGTGGAGAAATTGAATCAATGATAAAAAAAAAAACTTAAGTAGGACCAAGCAATATGACTATTATAGTGACTGTGTAAGTCACAGTGTGTCTTACTAGGCTGTTGTGATAATATTTTGTTATGATAATAATATGGTAATATTTCCAAGCCCTGCTTGGTAGTCCATTTTGTACTGTTTTGATGTTTTGTAATGACAAAAGTACACCAAAACAAACCTTATTTAGTGCTGTAAACAATAACCAAACAGAAACCACTTAAGGTTTAAATGTTTCTGTTATTCTTAAGTACTTGTTAAAAAGATACATTGCAGCCAGGTGTTTGTAATCTACCAGTAACACTAAACAAAAGTTAGCATTACTTTGTGAGGTAGATCAGAGGATCCCTTCCACCATGCCACAAAAACATGTATCAGTCCGTGAGTCATTTGGTACCGGGCTGCACAGAATAAAAGATATTTTATTGATTGCGTGAGTCTGGAAGATGTGTTATTTTGGTACATGAAAATGTAGCTCACAATGAGTAAAGAATAAACTCGCTTTGTTTTTGGTTGTATTGGTCTGTGAAAATGTTGTTTTACATGAAACAACAAAGGTTGAGGGCCACTGATGTGGGGGCTACTGATGTATATGATCTTAAGTGGTAAACGTTGATGCCTGTGGTCCTGGAATTGCTTTTTTTCTGCTGGTGAATGAGCAGCAAGGGAAGATAAGCAGCAGTTAAGTCACCAAGGCTAAAAGCCTTTGTTCATGTCATTAGCTGGCTGATCCTGGGCCAGCTAACAATGTAAAATGCTGTTCTCTCAAAGTTCCACATCACACACTGCTCTGATACCTTGTGGCCTGCTGTTTATGGCTGAAGTGACACCATTTACTGCAGCTCAACTGATCGTGACCTTAACTACTAGAAACAAAACCACCACCCTGATCTCTTCATGTTGCTTGTCGGTAGCACAAAGATGCTCCTGCGCAGGAGATGGAGGATGGTAAGGCCTACTACAGTAATCAGTTGCCTTTGCTATTGTTGTGCCAATTTTAAGCTGTGTGTATATATATGAGGAGCAGTGGGGGGACTTGGGCCCCTTGCTGGGAACACTGAATAGAAATTCTTGGTCTTTTACTTTGCCTGACTAACTCTTGCAGTTTTGGTCAAGCACCATGACAAAAGCACATTGTTACTTGATGCCCCCTGCAGCCTCCCACCCACTTCCATATCCCCTTTTTTAAACAGGAGGGTTACAAAAGAGAGAAAGCACATCTAATCCTGCTTCTCTCACATGAACAGGTGGATTCCTACCACCTCTCTAGTTCTTAATCGTTTTCCCAATTTCTATGTCATCCGTTCACTTTAGTGTCTGAAGATAGTGTGTAGAAAATCCAACAGTGCAGAGTCCTGGAGTGCATTCAGTCCATTAGTCATTTGGTACCTGGCCGCACAGGAAGACAGAATACAAATTTTTTGTTGATTATCAGCTCAACTCAGTCACGTGATGCGGTCCATCAAATATTTACCCCACAAACTAGCAAAAATGGAGCTAAAAAACAAACACACTTTGTTTTAAGTTGTATCTATACCAGTCTGTGAAAACGTTGTTTTACATGAAACTGGTCCGTAGCAAAAAAAAGGTTTTAAGCTACTTAATATGATGGAGTGATACAAAGTAAAACATTGTGATACAAGTATCAAGTTATTTTATTTTTGTTGCTTTTTACAGTCTCACCCTTTCTGTCTCTGTTCACTTGTACCTTCCTCATTCTCACGTTCCCTGTATAGAATGGCTGGGGAGTAGCACAGCTTTAGGTGTTACTTATGTGACTTTCTCACTGCATCGCACCAGCTTGACTTGAGTCTGCTCAGACATAGTGCCAGCTGCCTCACACATTTTGCACTGCAGTTCGTATCCTCTCATTACAGCTGGCGACGTCACAGCAATCTTGCGATGTTATCAACCACATGACAAAAATAGTAACAGAGAATTCTAAAGTGGTGGTAATAGTTTAGTGAATTGAGAATCAATCCATGGTAGGAAAATTTACAGTTGCTGCGGTTGCTTGGTGTTTTTAAGTATAGCAGGATGTCCAGGGTCACACCTTGTATTCTGTTACATTGTTGCACACGGTACAGATCTTGTTTCTAACTGTAATGTTGGTTTATCTGGAATGTATTTTTTCTGTATATTGTATTATCTTTGTTTAGTCTTATCAAATTTATCTTGCACTATATGTAATATAGTAAGTCGTAAACTGTAAATTCAAAGGTGTCAGGGGGTTGCATATGAATCAAATGAGCAAAGTGCATAAATAAGCCTGAATGCACTATTTATTTCTCAAATTCCCATTAAAATATCTCCTACTTCAACACTCTTACAAAGACAAATGTGGAATTGATTTAAAGGATACAGTCTTCATGGAGTTTTCCAGCTTAGTGCACTATGATTAAGAAATAAGTCATATTGAATTTACTCCATTCTTTTATTGATAGCTCTGTAGAGATTAAAATGACGTTCGATAGAAGCCCCTGTCAATGCAAGTTAAGCCTTAACAGAGCTATGACCATTTTCTCACATTTGTAATAAGAGCCCCTTCTCTTTGTTAGGTTGTGTTTATACTTGTAGTTTGGTTCCCATGGTCCCAACAAAAGCAGGCATCATTACGTTTTAGTATTGGTTCACTTAGCATTTACAATGATATATTTAACATTGACATGTGGAAACAAAAATCAAAGGCAAAAAGTCACCCTTGATTAGGAAGATGTACATTTGATGACAGTAACTGATTATAATTATGTAATACTGTACTCTTTTTTTATTTGGTCTCAGTCTCTTTTAAATCAGTCTGGAGATATTCTGGATGTTGTTACTTGTATGTTGTTTGAGCATTCCTCCACCTCATTTTAAGTCTATAATAACTTAATAGCTAATAACTTATTCAGAGTGATGAAGAGATGATAAATGCATGTGCCAAAATGGCATCAGACATTTTTCAAAGCACTGAAGCTGGTAAGCAGAGAGGAAGACCAGGATTCGTATGGCAGCGAGCTCACTTGCAGCAATGAACCACACTCACCTCAAATCTGTTGAGTCTGAAGCCTTTTAGTGGTGTGTTCTGATTGACTTAGACATACCCCCACCCACAGTCAGCACTTCTGATACATCATAGTTGACTTGATCAGTGTCTTGGTGCATTCTAAGTACAGCACACAGGACCAAAATTTGATTGCATGTTTTTGTGTACTGCGTATGATGAAGGAGCCATGTGTGCCTCGTGTTACTCCAGCACTAATTGTCACGCTGCTCCCACTCAATCATGGCCAGAGTGGGCCTAATTGAGTCCTCCTGACCGGGTTAATTTAGTTTAGGCCTTGATCAGGCTTCCTCTTCCATCATGGCTACAGTAATCGAGTTATTGTTCGCCGATTATGTCTTTGGGGAATTTTAGATTTAAACTCATTTCATTTGAACCCGGTGATCAGGTGCCAAAGCAGATCCCTGGAACAGATGGTATGATGTTCATCCAACTACTCCAGCTTCACAGCTCTAAGCTGTCCCCCTGCTGTGGAGAAATTAGCACTACACAATATACTGTTTCGTAACTGTTAGCAATAAGGCTATTATTGACCTCTAATATGCAAACTAGTCATGTTGTATTGTGTTATATTACCACCCTGCTCAATATCACATACTCTAGATGAGTCCTGTAGATCAGTGTTTCCCAGATCTGCTACTGGAGACTCACTGTCCCGCACATTTCAGTAATAATCAGTTCAGCAACAACCACTTGCTGTGTTGCAGTGGGTGAATTAAAGCAGGGAAAATACCAAGCGCAGGGCAGTGGGACTCGTGGAACAGGTTAGCGAAACTTAGATATTTGGATGAGTCATGGCATTCACAGAATTGTACATATTTTTGATGATAATAATAGTTGAAACCACTCTGGGACCATAATCACAATGAACATATTGGCTGAGCACATATTGTTGAAATGTTTTTTTATTCCTGATGTGATTATTTTTTTAAATATGGTTATTTTGAAACATGTCTGTGTTCTTATCAGTGTAGATGCAACATGAACTTTATTCTAGACATCAGAGAACTTACTGATCACTAATAGTAATAGTTAATTTGCAATAAAAAATATCACATATCCAGTCCATTACCAAAACTAAATGAGAGGAAATAGTGTGGCAGTATTTGTCTTTTTAATTTTAATTTATTCGTTCTGTGGGTCTGAACATTAACAGGCAATTGATTAACAGGTGATCATTTGTCGTATTCCAAAAAGGAAAAAAAGCAAGGACTGATTTGAGATTTTCTAAACTTTATGCAAATAAAGTATGAGGCAGCATTTTATTCATATTCCTAGCTTATATCTTTATGAATCGTATGGACCTGTAAACCTTAAACTGTAGCTCATATTTTGTATGAAATTGCGACGATGGACATTGTACACGCCTGCATCCCACAACACAGCATGTCTTCTAATAGTGTAAATATTGGCAAATTGTTTATATGTGATGGAAACTATTTATGCAGCTGTTTCTACCAACCCATGCACTGTAGACAGGTGTGGTTCAAGGCCCCCTCCCTCTATTGTTCTTTATCAGAGAAGTGTCAAAGCTGATAGATTGTAATATTAGTTAATGTTTTCAAAGCACAGCTCTTTACTGCCCTCTGCTGGTCAGTTATATATGAGGAAAAACACTACACAGCTTTTTAGTTATGATGTCAGAAGAAATCAGCACCTTATGGGTTACCTCATGTTTCTGGACTCTCAGCACTGCTGTAGCAGGATATCAGGGTCATGTTAACATGCACGCACACACTGTGTTACCTGTCACGCTGTGGTTTTGCCATGTTCTCGGGTGTCTTTTGCTGGGGAACTCAGCTGGTGCTGTTAGATTGCTTGCTGGTTGCACACTGATGCCTTTAATGGAAAGGTGTCAGATGTCAGGCATGCCTATCAGGCATGACGTGTATTATTGATCAGCTTCTCCAAGCCCAGCTTCTTATAAGCATTTTCCCAAATGCAATTAGACTAAAGGTCAGGAAGGGTTAAATGGCCTGACCAGGCAAGTCTCTCTGGAATCTGGAGAGGCTTTAAGTAAATTATTATGGAGAAGGACTAATTCACACTGTGAACAAGAGGTCACATGTGTAGAAATGTTTTGTGAACTAACAAGCTGAAGACAATTAGCTGGTATTATTTATTACAGATTGGGTTTTTTGGGGTTTGTTTTGGCTTTGGCTTGTTTTTAAAATCATCTGTTAGCAAAACAGTAAATTTAACAGTCCATTATAAATCATTATTGTCACAAAACCATTTAAATTCTGATTTAAATATCCAATACTGATATATTTTTTAAATATTGTGGCATTGAATTTCAATCATACTACACAGCACTAATTAAGACAGCCCTCCAATATTTAATTCACTCTGTTCTACTTGATCAGTCTGTTCTCTGGATCCTTGGCAGCTTCAGTGTCCATTCATTTACCCACACAGTGTACAACCACCTTGAGTAATTCATGAAATGGAACATTTCAGTTTTAAGATAGAGAGAGAGACAGTAAGAGAGAGAGAGAGATGTATACAGAATTGCATTAAGTCTTACCTGAGGAACAACCCTTACAGACCTATTAAAGTAGAAAGAGAGAGAGGGGAGTAAAGAGAGAGTCGGGTTAAGATGCAGGGCAGGATAGGAATGGATATGATTTGAGCATAGAACAAGAAAGGTAGGAGGGGGAAATAAGATTAGGGCAGGGGGCATGAGGGTGATGGTGTGTCTTCAAGTGCTGCTTATAATTCTGTTGTGCTAATTGGCTAATATTGCTATGGCAACCTTCACTTGAGATCCCTCACCCAATCGGTGGAAATTCATTATAAGTGCACTCAGGGCTTTACACACTTAGCATTTGGAAATTCCTCTATTATCTTTGTTTAAAATACTACAGATTTGTGCCGATATCATTTATTTATTTACTTTTTAATTTTAAATACAGCTAGAGTCGCGTGTGTAGCCTTAGGTACATATAGAGTAGTATGGTGTGTAGCATTTTGAGTCACTAGGTGGTGCCAATTGGAAGGAGACCAGTCTGTGGCAGCTGGGAACGTTAAAGTTAGATCAGTCAACTGAATATCTGATGCCACTCAGTGCCACAGGGTGTTTGAATCACAGCACTACTCCTGCAGTTAATTCAGTTTTGTGAATCAAATGATAACATGAACTGTGTGTGTTGTTACACATTTAATGAAAAAAGGACATAAGTGTAAAATACTATGCTTATTAATTACTAAGTAATTCTTTCAAACTGTTTGTATTTTTGTAGTGTATAGGTAGTTTTAACATCATGTATGTGTTTTCAGCCAGGTCTTTGTAACATTTCTTGTACTATTTACTCAATAACTCCTGATTAATAAAATCACTGTTTGCATCAGAAACGCTAATTAGACCAGGGGTCATCACTTTTCTTTCAAGGGCCACAGGTTTGTGGCTGCAGGTTTTCATTCCAACCAAGCAGAAAATAATTCAATCTCACACTGTACAATCGATGTTTTCACATTGCCCTGTTGCATCGTAAAACGCCATTCTGTCAATATGCTCGGATTAATCCGCAACTTCATTACTAACAGCGCTATGAGGCCTTTTATCATTATTGCAAAATGCAGCGAACATGACAGACTTAATGGGAGAACAATGGAGGCTTTTAATTGCCGTATTTGATCAGTGAATTACTCAGCCACCTTTGGGAACCATTAGGAGCACATGCACCTTATCAGAAGGGTACCAGGCCTTGCATTCTCTCTCTCACTCTTTCTGTCTCTGATGCTTCATCACATGAATAGGATTGCAGGGGCAGAAGAGTGCATAAAATAATTAGAAGAGTGCTTTTTAAAAGACTTCCATTATCCTCCATTATCTTCCATACTGCATGAGAAGAGATCCTGGGATATGATTTACTGAACATGAACCAACCCCCTAGACTGTAAAACACACACACACACACACACTCCCCCAAACCTGACATTTGGGTGAGCCTCAGTCACTTAAGAAAATGGGTTGCCCAGAATCCCATAAGGTGCCATCATTCACCGTCGGCTATTTAAACAGGCTCTGGGGAAACTAGAGCTTCAAAGAAGTAGAAAAAAAGTATCGTGTGTATCATGTGTATCGTGTTTATTTATCCTGAGCCTAAGAATGACAGAGTTTAATTAGCTCTGTAATATGTGTGAGGTGATTAAAGCAGCAGCATCAATTTGGCATCAAGCTCTGTGCCATCATCTGTAGTGGCGTTGGCATGGCAGCTCATGCACCGCTTCCCCATTAAAGCCCTGTTAATATGAGTGGAAGAGGCCCTGCACACTCAGGGCTAAGAGCCTCTGTAGACACAGCAGGATCTTCTGTCATGGATACAGTGTGTGTGTGTGGGTGGGTGTGTGTGTGGGTGGGTGGGTGGGTGTGGGTGTGGGTGTGGGTGCGTGTGTGTGGACTGTGATGTGCAAACTAGTGAAGCATTGATGGTCTCGAGTGTCCTGTCATCATTCCATCTGGTCTCCGCAGCAACCATGACTCTGCCATCTCTGAGGACTCTACTGTGTTGGGCATGAAATTTCTGAAACGTTTGTACATTAGAGCTTCTTTTAATGAGAAGTTGTTAAAATCAGATTCACACAATTTTCCTCTTACCCCAAATGTAGATAATGAGCTAAACCATTGTTGATCCAACTCCAAACCACTATTTGTGTTGCTAGTAAGCTGCTTAGCAGTAAGTGTCTGTAGAATTTACACCTCAGCATTTTCTGTATACAGCATAGTATATTTCATGCATAGTATTTCTGCAGAGATTTTATATTTTCATATTTTGTTTTGTTCTTTATCTGTGACACTGTGTGACTGTAGTCATAAACAGTTTCGCCCAGGATCAATAAAGATCTGATTCTGGAAAAAAAAATAGACCTAAAAACACTCGATTTAGTAAGAATTTCTTTCTTATTTCAGTTTTTTTTAATGGTTTTGACTTTATAGGTTTCTCGAGTTCTATTTTTTTTAACAATGTCTGAATTTCTTTTACTAGAAATGTAAAAACCAAACACATATGTCAGTCTTCTCTGTGGTGGCTTCAGATCCCAGGTGTCTTTTGACTGAGTGTCCTTGAGCGAGGCACTTAGCTTAATTCAGCTTCTCTTGTCAGTCTAGACCCTCACTGGGCAGCAAGGCTGGGGAATGATAATGGAAACAATCATTTTAAATGCTGTGTTGAAGTGTTGCCACACCTAAGACCCGTCCACGTAGGTTCATATCTCAGAGATCTGTAAAGACACTACTCAGGAGCCGTTTTGTGTCTGGGTTAATTGATGCATATGTTTCTGACTGATAGGCTATTCACACTAATTAGTACATTAATAATAAAGGCTAGTTGAAGAGCAAATCCTCCCTCAAGGCTTAAGAAATCTAGGCCAGCAGACAACAGAAGACACGGGCATCTGCCAAGACGCATGCATTATCTGTCTGAAAATGCAAGTAAGCGTTCTATGTGTTTATACAGTTTAAATGCAGTGTCAATTCTTTAAAAGCCCCAGATATGCATGATGTAACTGTACCCTAGCAGTCAATGTGTTTAATTAGTTGAAGAGAGTGTGGCAGGACAGGCAGCGAGCCAGGAAAACATTATATTGACAGAGATGTCATATTTATACCCACAATACAACGATTATGCTCCACTGAGAATCTCTGAAAAGTGTGTGTGTGTGTGTGTGTGTGTGTGTGTGTGTGTAGTACTGGTAAAATATACTGAAAATTAAATATGCAATTGTAGAAAATAAGAAATGGTGTATCAAACTGTATTACTGTTAAACCCGTCAGTCTCTTCTGAGGCCGTAGAAACTAGACATCAGAGTGCACCTGAGTGCACCTACTCTCATTTTGGTTGCAGTTGGTTTTTGAAGTTGATCTCATTAGAGACCTGGCACAGCCAAACCAACCAGTGTTGGATGTAATTACAGTTCTGTAGAATCGAGACGAGGGATTCACCCTTCATGAATTTTTATTAACAGTTTCAATTCCAAAAGCTTTACAGCCGATTTGTATGCCGTGTGGACTAAATGCACACATGAACATTTCCAGTAATTTGTGTTTCGTGTTAATTTTCCTGTTTAAAGGGGCATACAAGTCAAACAAAGTGCTCTAGCACTCATTAGGCTTACATTACGAATGTAACAAAATCGGCCAAAATAATAATGAAGATTGCAAATTTGCTGCAAAAAATCTGCCAATGCATATCTTCCAGTCCAATCATAGATCCTTGATCCATTTTACACATAAAATCCAAAAGCAAAACAAATATGCCTTCAATTTAAACATTGTCTTGAGCTTAAAAACAACGTATCATTACATCCCTAATAAACTGTTTTAAACTTTTTGGGACTTCAGACATTAATCAGTTCCATACATGTTTTTATGTAACTCCTAATGTTTGCTTTTCAGCTTAGAACTGTATATGTGCATGTATTTCTCCTGGCTTGTGCTGCAGGGATAGTATGGGGCCGTTCACATATCGCGCCTTTTGTGTGCGCTAGTCCATTATTTCAAATGTAGACGCGCGGCAGCCGCGTTCATAATGGAAGCGACGCAATCTCAACTTTTCAGAATGCTGCAAGCGCACCAAGCTTCCTCGCCTTTTCCGTTACACTGACGCCTCAGCAGAAACACAGAGGAGCGGCTCATCATTGTGCTCCAGGGATTTCCTGAACTTTATGATTTGTCAAGCCCCAAACTTTTCTCGCGTTTTCCACACGTTTTTAGGCGTTATATGTGAACGGCCCCTGTAGCAGCAGGGTATTTACTGCCACTGTAGCTTTTCAAACTTTTCAACAGTTTTACATGAAAACAGTTTTAAACCATGCTGTGAACATTTTAAAACATGGAACAGTACAATCCAAGTAAAACCTATTAAAAGTTATTAACTAATTCCAACTTTTTAACATTAGATGTGGTGTTATATTATAAATATCAGGACACTGAATTTTTTAAATATTTAATCAGAACAGAAAGGCAGTGGAGCAATCAGCATTGACCTGAACTTCACTTAGGAATGCCCTTACATACACACACATACACACACACACACACACACACAACTCGCACACAGAAAGGGACCACTAGGACTACCCGGGCTGAGTGATTGCTGGACCTTTGACCTTTGTTGACTTGTGTGCGTGTGCATGCATGCATGCACGTCCCTTTGGGTTTGATGGTATCAGTGGAGGAGCTGAATGCTGAGGCAGGTAAGAATTCCAGCATACAGGTCCTCTCTCTGTTCTTTTGTCTTTGTTTCCATTTCTACCTCTCTTAAGGCTTTCCCTCTCTTTGTTTCTTCCCTAGGTGTGGCGGCTAGAGATTGCATTTCAAAGTCACTTTGGTTTTTTTTTCTTCTCCCCTCCTCACATCTCTTTGTTTTATTCAGTCTTTTATCTTCAGACTTTTATTCCCCTTTGTGCCTTTCTGAACCGCTGCTTTTCCACTACACTCTCTTCCCTCTCCTGCCTGTTTTAGTAGCGTGTGTAAGTTCATGCTGCGGTTCCTTTGCATAGTGATTGTATGCGTTTGAATCAGGCTGCATTCATCTGAGCTCTGTGTGCTCTTGGGCTTTCCTGCTTGCTGGACAATGGAGATGGATGCCTTCACACAGAGGCCCAGGTCTTTTATTCCGCGCCTTTTTTTTTTTTTTGTCCACGCATGCAAACACAATGCAAGCAGATGCTGCTAAAGAAACCTGCCGAGCAAGATGCTTGTAACACAACTTGTGTGTAGCCACAGCTCCTTCAGAAGTGTTCCCATGCAATCACCTGCATTCTCTGCCCAGCACTTCAGCACCTCAAGTATTTTAAGCTCCATTCCTTCTCTCTTCTGTCCTTCAGAACACGGACTCGTTTCTTCTACAAGCATGCTTCAGGACCAACACATAAAAAACAAGATTCAGTTCAGTGCTGCCAGTTCATTAAATGACGCAATCGTTTTTTCCATATGGAGTGGAGGCTCTTATAAATGTCAGATTAGACCAGAAATGGCTCTTTTTGGTCCTGTCAACCATTTCTCGTTTGTTTTGTGTGTACACTACATCCACAATCATGTAGTGTCATGTTACTGAAAAGCTCATTCCCTGTAAAACCCCATGAGCATATTGAAACATGTCTCTTTGAATTTCTAAATTGAATGAATGTTATTCAAGACTTTGTAACGAACAAATTGCATGCTCGTGTTCTCTCTCTCTCACACACACACATGCACTCCTGTTTTCTGCATGTTGTAAGTCCTAATCCTGGCTGAGGGTCGCACAATAGAGCACTTCAGTCGTAAAGAAGGAGTCGGCGTGAAGTTCAAAAAAGAAGAGCCACTGAATGAAAGAAGGCGGAGAGAGAAAAGAGATATGGGGGCAGGGTTGAGCCAGAGTGACCCTGCAATTAGAACCTGATATCAGATGTTCGTGTGTGTGTGTGTGTGTGTGTGTGTGTGTGTGTGTGTGTGTGTTGCTTTAGCTGTTGCCTGTCACTTGTAAGAGTCATGTGAATTAGTGTCAAATCTGCGTGGGAAAGTAGCTCTATGGTGAAGTCATTAGGACTCCCCTCTGGAGAAGACACTCTCACCTTCAACACTGAGGTTTGTAATCATGAGGTTTGGCTTATTTGTAAGCTATAAATTGTGCAAAATCCTTTGACTAAGCAGCTAATATGCTGGACTGTTTATGTGACATGGTTCGGGGCCAGCAAGATAAATAAACAGTTGTACACTGACTAAATGCCTGTGAAAAGTTTGGGAAACTTAAAAAGGATCAAAATGACAACCACATTCTTCACTTTACAGTCTTCATGTGTTAGCATTCATATGAAGTCCCAGCAAAAAATGGCTTAATTTCAGTAAACTGATCAGCTGTTTGATTACAACCACCTGGCTAATATTGTGTAGGTCCCCCTTGTGCTGCCAGACCAGCTCTGACCTCTTGAGATATGGACTAGGCAAGACCTCTGAAGATGTGCTGTGATATCTGGCTCCATGATATTAACACTAACTAACATTAAATCCTGTAAATTGCAAGGCATGGCCTGAACTGACTATTTTGACCAGTATATCCCACAGATGCTTGATCAAACTGAGATCTGATTTGAATCAACACTTGGTTTGAGATTTGGAACTCTTAAGTGGACAGAGGTCAACTTTGACACTCTAACTGGTCTGAGGCTGCACTGACATGCACTGTGTTCTATTTATCATAACTTTTTTCATTGGTTTGTGGTACAGTAGCTCTTCTGTGGGATCAGACCAGACAGGCTAGCCTTCAATCCCCATGTGCATCAGTGAGCGCTTGTCACTGTCACTTGTTCAGTGGTTGTTCTTCCTTCCACTTTTGCTAGGAACTAACCACTGCATACAGAGAGCACCCAACAAAACCTGCAATTTTGGAGAACATCCGACCCAGTCATATACTGTAGCCATCACAGAGTGGCCCTTGTCAAAGTCACCCAGTAGGGCTCTCCTTCAAAAAAGTCAAAGTGGTCCTTATCTGAAGCAGACTAGAAAGTATGAGGCAGGATTAAGCTAAAATAAGAAAACGTTGTCAGTACTGCCTTATCATTAAGCAAATTCCTCTTCTGTGGGTTTTACCACCCAATAACACAAGCATTTGAGCTTTAAACATGTGTCTGAGATCAGCTCATAGTATAAGCCCAATGTTTTTCTATGAATCTCTCTTTCTTTCATTTTCTGTCTTTTCTGCAAATTAATGCAGACATAAACACACTCAGTAGACAATGGTGTGCCTAAGGTCAGTGTAGACAGAACAAAAGAAAGGACAGAATAAAAGAGAAAGGAAATCAATATAGATTACTATAATAGTCATCAGAGACTAAGGGGGTGTGGGGGTGAAAGGAGAAGCATGAAAAGAGTGAGACAGCAGATGAGGAAAAGCTACATTGTTTGAATGCTGTAGAACATTTCTTTATCTTCCTTTTTTCACAAAAACTTTTCCTGTATTTAATTTTAAAATGTTGTAAAATGTTTCAGTGCCAAAATCAGCCAACATTCATTTATCCTTGACCATTTTGAACCTCTTTTTATCCTGTATGATAATCAGAGTGTTCTGTCATTGTGCTTTTTTAAAAGCAGTCCAGATTAAAACACTCCTTGTAACTTAAGTGTGCTGCTAAACAGCTCAAGGCCAAACAGAGCAGTAGCTTTCATGGCTGTCTTAGCTGGATGGCCTAGTTGTTAGGGCGTTGGCCCTGCGATCATGAGGTTGTGGGTTCGAATCCCAACTGGTGGTGGCACCACTAAGGTATCCTTGAGCAAGGTACCGTCTCCACACACTGCTCATCAGGTGCTCTTCGTTGGGGACAGCCCACTGCTTTACTTGGTGAATGGGTAAAATGCAGAGAAAGAATTTCACATTGTGTTTACATTAGGGCTGTAACGGTACATCGTACCGAACAGTCACGGTACATGGGTCACGGTTCGGTACATGATATCTTTTGCAGAATACACGGTACGACGGAGAAGACGTGATTGAAGTAAATCGGAATCACAGAGAGCAAAAAAGTGCAAGGAAATCATAAACTTGGGTGTGGTGCAATAGTGTCACCTAATGGCGTAAAACTTACACATACATGAAAATATAAGCGAGAGTGTGTGTTTACTGGTTAATACACTGCTGTTTATTTAAAATAAACGAAAACAAACCA
>JBBPDH010000151.1:5175785-5197316 GCA_037974565.1 Clupeocharax schoutedeni
ACCTAACCCAACAAAACATAAGCCATCGAGAAGAACACCACAAGTCATAGAGAAGTGGGAAGTCAAGGCTTTTTTTTTTTTTCGGAGAAAAGAACTTTTTGTTGCCCAATTTTGCTGTATCATGAACCATGAGTTGGTAGCATCTGTGGAGTCATGTCGGGTAATATGTGTGAAAGAGGGTATTCAGGATGCAGGCATTATTACTCATTTTTGTCTCTGGTGAAATTTGATGAATGTGGCTCTTTTGAACACTGCAGTGTATCTTCTTTTCATAATGGAACTCTTTTACTTTAACCTCTTCACTTAAAAATATATATTCCTTGGGCAGTTAAGGGCAGTTATCTTGAATGTCTAATTGTGCTTCTGAACACACACTCTCACAGACACATTCTAATCATGTCTGAGATGCGTCTAATCCTGCAGTGACAGACGAGTGGAGAACAATAGCGTGGTAATTACAGTGTCCCAAGCCAGAAAGCATTAACACTGTACGCGTGCCAGGCAGCAGGAAACACGTTTTGGAACTGTGACACGATTTGGGAGAGAGAAAGATGCGGCGAGCGGAAGAAGGGAGTGGACCTGCTCTGTCTGAAGTGAAAAGCTCCTCTGTTTGTGTTTGGCTCTGAGATGAAACACATTCAGTTTCTCACTGACACACTTTCCTTCGTATTAATGCACTTGTTACTCGACAGTAAACAAAGAAGCCTAGTTTTCCAAACCCCCAAAGCAAGACAAACAGACACACTCTGTTTGTGTGTGTGTGTGTGTGTGTGTGTGTGTGTGTGTGTGTGTGTGTGTGTGTGTGTGTGTTTGTTGGGGGAGGGGTGCCCTCAGCGTAGGGTTTAATTCACCCATCATTTGCGGCTCCATTCAGCTCCACATTCGGCCCCATTCAGCCCCTCCTGCCATTCACATCCTACTGTGCCCCTCCCCCAAACAGCCAGACCACTCACGTCTGAAAAGAAACAGGGTCACACTCAATATCTACATTATTTAGTGTGAATTTGTGTGTGTATGTTTTCAAACAATTAAATAATAAAATGCAGTTTTATTTTTTATTTTTTAATTATTTTACTAAAGCTACTTGTTCCATGTGCTAGTTTAAAAACACCTATTAAATTAGGAACATAGATTTTTATTGAAATATATGTAGAAAATGTGTGGAACTCAATCCAGTTAAACATAAATGTCACATGCAGTTGGTCAGTGTTCTTCTAGTACCAACAGTATCCACAGTAAGCTCAGGTAGCATAGAAGAAACATGCTCAAAATGATAATAACTATAAAAAGTCATACTTCAGCTTTAATGGTTCTGATTAGATAAACTCAGGATTGAATGATAACTGTGAATACTTAGTTGAGGAAAGTTTAGAAATGGTTAACACACAACAATGGATTTATTTATTTATTTGTATATGTTCTATGTGTTTAAACCAATACATGTTTACGGCCCAGATAAATAGTTTAACGTATCCATTTCTTAGTTACTTAAGACTTTCTGTTATGCATATGTATGATCACCTGTAAAATAAATGTGCACAAAGTCCTCACTAGGAATAAAAGTGTGGGGGGAAGTTCAGGGGTATAACAGACAGATTGCCTGTGATCTATATTCTAGTGGCACAGATTCATTGGCCGTGTGCTAACACAGCAAGCTGCCTTATCAGTGGCAGAACCGCTCCTTCTGTCCTTGAGAGAAGAGTGAGCTTGATGTGCCAAAATACATAAACACATACAGACAGACACACACACACACATATATTTGTGTGTAACTATAGAGTAGTGTGAAATACTGTATAGAGGACTATTACTACAGATGAAAGAGAGGCATTAGTATAGTTTTAGGTGCATTGAGAACGAACACACACACACACACACACCAGACAAGCACAACTCCTTGGTAACCAAAGCACAGATGAACAGAGGGGCTGCACCCCAGCCCCTAGGGTGTGTGTGTATGTGTGTGTGAAGGAGGAGGGGGTGTTTCCCAGGGTTGGGATAAGTCTGTGTGTTGGTAGGAGGGGCTGGATATGTTGGGGGATTCTGATGTGATGGACAGAAGCACAGACAGAGTTGTGTGTGTGTGAGAGAGAGAGGCAGCTTCACTTGGAAGCAACAGCTAATACACACATGCACACACACACACAGGAATAATGGTGTTCATCGGGACTTCGCTCAAGTCTGTAATTAAATACTTTAAAAGGAAGGGTAAGGAAGCGGTCATTGATCTGCTCTTTTTTCTTTATTTTCGAATGTCAGTAATTATTAATGTTCATAATATATTCATGTATCTAATTTGGTGCCTACATTTTGTTTGCTGAATGGCTCAGAATATTTTTCCTATGTATAAGTGCACAGTAACCTGTGAATGCAGTGTGTGTGTGTGTGTGTGTGGATCAGTGGGTTGTAATAGAAGTGTTTTCCAGGTGTCACTTCTCTTCGGTTTGGCCCTGAGTGACTTAGACAGCAGCCGTGTTCATGTGTATGTGTGACTGTGTGTGTGTGTGTGTGTGTGTGTGTGTGTGCTTTTTGTTGGCTCCATGTTCAGAATTTAGACTATAAATCATTGTGCTACAAACTATATATCTCTAAAATAATTAGGATCTAAACTAATACTACAGTGAATATAGTAGTAAACATTATTACTGCTGTTACTAAAAAAGAATTATAAATTACGGTGATGAGTTTATTTATTATAATGAATTTCGAATTGTTCCTGATCATCCATTCATCATGAAGTTTGACACAGTATATTGGGCAACAAAAATGGAGATACTAGATTTTGTTCTGGCAGTGCTATTTTATGTTCTGTGTTAATTTGATCATATTTAAAGAAATCAAAGCACATGGTATTGATTAGATTACACTGTGGTTGTTCTGACCATATCCATTGACAATTCAATAGACAGTTCTGCCCAGTGATTCCACATGTTCGATGGGTGCTGTGTGTGTGTGTGTGTGTGTGTGTGTGTGTGTGTGTGTGTGTGTGTGTTTGGTGGATTAGAGAGCTGGTGAACAGGCTTTAACAGTGCTGAGCTCAGGCTGATGTGGTCATTGATGCAAGGCACAATGCACGTTTTGTTTGCTGCTCTCTTTCAATCCTCTGTAGACTCTGCCTTTCACACACACACACACACACACACACACAAACATATTCAGCACCTAAGCCCACCTGTGCTGTGTGTGTTGGTGTTTTTTGATATTTAGTTTTGAGACAGATCAAAAGACAGTGATACTCTTTGAAAGCTTGTCTCTCATTCTTTCTAGGGAACTAGTTGTATTGGCTGTGTGTGTGTGTGTGTGTGTGTGTGTGTGTGTGTGTGTGTGCATTTATGCTACTGATAGTGATGGCTGGTTGTGTGTATGTGCAGTTCAGTGTGTGAAACATGCATAGTTTTATTGAGGTCACATTTCGGCTCATCAGACATGAATATTGTTTATCTTGATTTATTTATTTATACTGGGGAATGTTGTTTGCCACAAGCTATTGTAAATGATAAGCAGTAAGCAACAACCCAATAACCCATGAGCAAGAATGAATCCACTTGACATCACTTTTAATGAGAATGTTGAATCAATATTGTGGATTGAATCAAACTGAATCGTGACTTGAGCAAATTGTTACACTCCCAGTTTGATGTTTTAAGTCAAGGACCCTAATCAGTTGACAGTTGACCTGACTTTGAAAAATCAGGGGGAAAATGGGCTTAACTTAAGGCCAACCAAATGGTCCTGATCTTGTAAGTTCTTGTTTACAAAAGTGTGTATGTGGTATGTGGTAAAACAAAAAACCACTATGGTATGCAAAAAATGTTGACAAGTAGTGTTCAGGAGCATGTTCTCAGTTAGCATGGTGTGTATTTTAATCGGGTGGCTTTGAAGAAGGAATGGGTCTGTTTGAAGATTGCTGCTCATAGCTGCTTTTGTACTTATAGTTGATGCCACATGGCCTAGGCTGAGGTGACTAAACTATAATCTGTGAAGTGTGAGAAGAGTGAGAGTTCAGATTTGCAGTTAAACTGTGTGAATGTGAATGGGTGCTTATAGGCCACTTGAGATGTGTGTATTGTAACAACTTTTTTGTGTACTCATGAATGAGCTCAGTTAACAACTGGATAGCCACTGCAGCCCCACAAGTCTGGCAGCTCTCTCTGTCAGCGTGTTAATGGCCCAACGGCACCTGTGGCCCCCTCACACCTGGCTTGCTGCTTCTTCCTCTGAGCACAGCCACTCGCCTTTTGGTAGTGCTGGTATTTGGAGTCATGCTATGAACTACAGGGGTCTTCCCCTATTCATTCGGCCCCAAGAAGTGTTTTACGACCCATTTGGAGCTTGAACACACCCTCCCCTTTCCTTAGGCTCCACAGGACAAGTCTTCCAGGCCCTTCTCAAAAGGCATGTTGTTACTGGACACAGGCAGGGAAAGTAGTTTTGTAAACAAACCGACAAGTGTTCAAAGGGCTTAATTCATGATGATGGAGCAGCATTTGGTGGACACTGATGACTTTTACTAGTGGCTTTCAGCGTTAAGGCATTTTGAACCGAATCACTGACTGCTGCAGTCTGATGGATACAGTTAGTGCTACACCACAAATATTAATTTGGACCCACTTCCCTGTAAGATGGTGAGAGAACTGAGAATGCATTGATTCAAAACACATCGAGCAATGGCAACGATGGCAACGAGCAATTCCTTTTTTAGTGTAGGTTACAGGGAAATTGTCAGTTTTGACTCCACTATGTTCTTCCATTGCAGCAGAAAGGAATAAGACTGAAAAACGTCTTCTCCTTCAGACTCAAACTTTTCCTTACACGTTTCACGTGACTGAATTATCTTTTAACCCTGTTTTATGTTTCTCTGCAGCTGTGTCTAATCTGGACGAGGAGAGCAAGTGGACAGTCCACTACACAGCTCCATGGCACCAGCAGGAGAATGTGTTCCTGCCTGCGTCCAGACCAGCCTGCGTGGAGGAACTGCACCGGCAGGCTAAAGTCAACCTCAAAACAGCCCTCAGAGGTACGTGTGTGTAAAAGCAGAAGCTGTTAACGCTACAGGGCTAACGATGTGTAATGAACTTGTTTTGTTTTGTTGTGTAACTGGATTGACCATCTTTAGTGGTCTGTGTATGAGTAGTAAAATACTAGAATCACCTGGTGATCCAACACTTTAAACTAAAAAACCCGCCAGGCTTCCACTTCTCACACTTGTCACAGCCTACATGGCAGTTTCGGGGATAGGCACTAGATTGAAAAACACTGTAGATTAAGATTATAAATGTAGTAATAATAATAAGTATAATAATGGTACATAAACAGCATAATTAAAAAGTTAAACTACTCATTATATTTACATTTCTCTATTTACCTGCTGCTTTGGTGTTAACTGATTAAATAAATGATGCGGCATTGGTCACCTTAGCATTGCCATGTGTACCAGGCCAGAGTTCAGCAGGTAAACACACAGTGTAATGTAATCTCCTGCTCTCGCTGGACACCTGTGGAAGGGCCCTGAACTGACTGTAGTGTGCGAGTGGTTTTGAGTGGACCTGAGACCAGGCCAGGTGTGTTGCTGTAAGAGATCAGGATTAGTAAAGGTTTGGCTACAGCTCATCCAGGCTCAGTGACTTTAACGTAACCTAAGCTAACGCGTCCTGGAGGAGCTGTGGTGCAGCTGGTGGACACGACTGTTTAATTATACAGTAAGAGGTGTATGGGCCAGTTTAAAGTGATATAAGCCTCAGCTGGACAGCACAGGAAGCTGGAAATATTGTCTGGGTAGCTGGTATTACAATAAAAAAAATGTAGTCATCTTACTAGTGTGTATTTTATATTTATATCAACATTTACGGCATTTTACGGCACATGAGGTTGTGGGACAGCAGAGAGGAAAGAGATGAACAAAGACAAAGAATTGTATGTATGGAGAGAGTAAGGGTGGTCCATTTAGTATGGGGAATTCTATACATCTCATATATCACATTACCTCATTTGGTAGCTCACCTCTCTTCTTTTCTCCCCATCCTCCCTCACTGTTGTTTCTGGCCTGTTTTTCTTGTTCTTCCTGTAGGAAATCTCACTTTCAATTTTTGGGCACTCTTGTTTGAGTCAACAGCAGAGTTTCAACAGCTCTGTCCATTGAAAGTTGTGCATGCCTGTGTGACATGAACTAGCAAATGAAAATAAGCTTAGTTTTACAGAGGAAGACTAATGGATGTTGGGGGCTTATCTAACTGAGGTCAGAGATTGCCAAGCCAAAATCTATTGGAGATTTGATCATGTGAAGTTTGCCAATTCCAGTCACATGTCAACTAGGAGTTCATCATTGTGTCCTTGCTGTGTCTGTTAGACTTACGTAATGGAGTTTAACAGAGGGCTGGGAAGATCAGTGCAGCCTTTCATCAGCCCATCAGCAGCACTTTAGGAAATTTCCTTGGAGATTAGGGTTATCTTAACTCCTGCATGTGTTCACAATCAAATGTTAGCTGATGGAGGACATGCGTGAGATTTCTTTCAGGTTTTATCCACAGATTGGTCTTGGTTATTGGTTACTCTTATGCATTATGGTAGGGACAGTTTAGGTCATAAATAGACAGAAACACTCAATACCTCCAGCGCTCAATATGGTGTCAGCTTGTGCCAAAAGTTGGCATGGGCAACACACAAAGCAATACCCCTCTATGTATTATAGAGTTCACATTCTCGATCTTATTGCTGCTATATTTGTACAATTATTATTTATTACTGTCTACCTCTATTCTAGATATATATATATATATATATATATATATCTTTATTATTATTTTTTTTTATATCAGAAAAGTGCAACAAAACATTAACAGATTTCCCTAACATTAGTTATTGAACACACTTCACAGATGATCTCACTTGCGGATAACTGGTTGTCTCTGCCCGACTCTGGCTGGATCAGCAGGTTGCAGGATGTGTGGCATGTTATACACGAGTGTTGCCAACAGGGACGATGTAGAGTGCCCTCTGGTGGACAAACTATACAATGCCAACACTCCTGACACGGTTAAAGGGTGTTTCGTTTTATTTTTTAAATATTCATTTATCGGCCATTATAAAGGCCGATACTGATAGTTTGGAAAATGCCTAATATCGGCCTGCCGATATATCGGTCAGGCTCTACTCTAAATGTGGCCTTGTCCTCTTGTTTTGTTGCTTTTGTGTTTTTCTTGCACTCTCTTTCTTTGGGTCCTGTCTGTAGTTTAGGTGTTGCACCATAGTCCTGGAGGAATGTTGTTCTATTTCACTGTATACTGTGTATATGGCTGAAATGACAATAAACCTTCTTGACGAGTGTAGTTTTTCATTCAGTGACTGATACACAATCTCTAATGCTGTTCTATCAGGCCACACGTGAGTGCTCAACATCAAGCAGTAACTGATTAAAATGAATGACGTGATGTAATTGCACAAGATTTTTTAAAATAATAATCCTAATGTGCTGATCAGGTGGCTAAATGTGGAAGTTTACCCGCGTCAGAGCAACACATGTCTGGGGACACCTCTTAATACTGCATCCATGGATTTATTTCCATTGTCTAATGATGCTGAGACACACGCAGATGCTCCAAAAACCTATTATAGTCACACGTTTTGAGTGAAAGCATTGTTTATATGTAGACTTAGTTCATTAAATGTGATATATATATTATGTGTTCTTATGTAAGTTGACTCTGTGATGTGTAGAAGGAACATTCACTGTTCAAATGTACATGAACAATGCGAAACACGGATGAATGCATGCACATTCACATAACACAGTGTGCATTTGGAAAGCACATACATTCATGTATTCCTAAATTTCTTTGACTCAATCATATGCACATAAACACGTGACAATAAGCAAATCCCCCTTTCTTTTGCACACTAGAGGGAACTTGACATTTTGTGCTTTTACGTTTACGTTTACAGCATTTAGCAGATGCTTTTACAAGCATTCAGAATCTATTACTATAAAATTTATGTTTTTGCACCTTTGTGTTATATAGGGGGCATTTGGTGGACTTGGTGGACGCTCTTATCCAAAGCTACATTTTACTTATGTGACATCTTTCATTTGAGCTCCTGTCCTCACCAGGTGGGCTGTGTGTTTCATGCGTGTTTTGCAGACTGTGATAAGTTGAGGAAGGATGGCTTCCGCAGCTCCCAGTACTACTCCCAGGGACCCACCTTCTCAGGCTCTGCCCATTCCCACAGCAGCCAACAGGAAGATGAGGATATTGACACTGATGATGCTGATAATAAGGTGAGATGATCTGGCAAACACCTTGCAGACAAGCCAAATAACTGTCTGTTAACTCAACTGGCTGTGGCTAAAGCATATTCCAGTAGCAGTGTAGTTTATGATGGTGAGTTGAGCTTGCTGCCCTCTGCTGGAGAAAGGGAACACATGTAGACTTTTTGAGAACAGTTTTAGCTTCTGATTGCATTGGTGTTTCTCACAATAGCCAGTTATTTTTGTTCTGTCATGGTTTTAGTGATAGACTTTTAAAAGTGTAACAGTGCCATCTTCTGGTGAAAGATTGCTTCTGCACAGTCACTCTGTATCCGTCACTATCTGTCTGCCATGACCTCTCCCGTCTATTCTTCTCTCTTGCTTTTCATTCTCTCCTGCTTTCCATTCTCTTCTTTTCTTTCTCTATTTCCTCTCTCTATTTATTCTCTCTTTCTCTCTCTCTCTCTCTCTCTTCTTTCTCTCCCTCTCTCCCTCTCTCTCTCTCTCACTCTCTGTCTCTGCTTCATTAGTGTTGTCAGCCATGTGTGGCCTCGTTTTGAACAGTGAGACTCAGGAGACACACTCCACCTGTTACTCTCAGCTTAGCACACAGAAACTGTATTAGTCATATTTAGCATACAGATCAAAAGACTTCATGCTGCTGTGGCCACAAGACATCATGCACAGTCACAAAAACAGGTAATGAACAAGGCTTGCATGTGGGGATCAGTTAAAACCATTACAAAGCAATCAAGTGATTGTTCCAATGGCCAAACAATGAAAATAAACTTGAAAAATAACATACCATACAGATATACTATGCACCCAAAAGTGTCCAGATGCCTCTTCTAATATATTTCAGAAATGGTGTACACGTTACTGACACAGGTGTAGAATTATACAGTTGTATAATCTCTGTAGAAAAGCATTTCCAACGCCAAGTGGCACTCTGCAGCAGCCGCACATGAGTCTCAGGTCAGCATGCGCCACGCTAGAGGCATATAAACCTCCCAGCACTGGGCTGTGGAGCAGTGGAACTCTGTTCTCTGGAGTGATGGAGCTCCATCCACTACCTTTGGGACCTGTTGGAAGAGACCTGACCTCACTAATGTTCTTGTGCTTCATTGCAGTGAAATGCTCACAGCAATTTTCCAACATCTAGAGAAATCAACACTGTTTTATCATGACCGACCCGTTCGTTTTTAGTTGTTCATTTTACACACTGTCCTCTCTCTTTCTCCTCTCTTTCTCCTCTCACTCACTTGTTCTGCACTTTTGGCCTTGGACCCTGTGGGACTCCACCTCTGTCACTTTGCTTTGTGCTTTGTGAGTTTCACTCATGCCTGTCATGCATTGCTCAGCCATACACTCACTCCCGCTCTCTCCTATTCACTCTTCATCTCAGTATAACTGTCTCTGTGTCCTTCTCATCTTATTTCCTTCTCCTTCTCTGTCTGTATTTCTCTTTCCCTCTGTCTGTCTCTGTCTCCCTCTCTCCCTCTCTGCCTCTCTTGCCCCCTTCCCCCACAGTTTTCCCTCTTTTTTGTCCTCTTCTAAGTGGGAAATGTTTAGCGTGGTTTCTTCCCTTGCATTCTTAAAGGGGCTAATAGGATGATAACTGTTCATATTTCTTTGTGAAAGACAATGCGTGAATTATTTAAGACATTAATCACCACGGTGTTTCATTTTGGTGCACTTTTGCCATTGCAGTGTTACACCAACTGACCCAGATGAAAAAAGTCACAAAATGATTGCTGTGTTCAGCTAACAAACAACCTTGAGGAAAAGGTTTTTGACTTTTCACTGTAGATGCTAAACCCCTCCCTGTTTAACGTGCTTGTAAATATCACAGTAAAGGCACTGTTTGCAGAAGCTACGATGTGTTACTTCCATTTTACTACAATCTTTAAATGTAATTTCACGACTAAGTTATATTTACATTTACAGCATTTAGCAGATGCTTTTATCCAAAGCGACTTCCATTCCCTGACTACAGGGGGCAGTCTTCCTGGAGCAAATTGGGGTCTTGCTCAGGGACCCAGTGGTGGTATGCTGGAGGTAGGATTCAAACCTGTGACCTCTTGGTCCGGAGGCAAGTATCCTACCCACTGAGCTACCACCACCCATAGATAATGCATTGTATTTTCATTTTACATAATTTACTGACAGAGTCCAGTTCAGTGTGCTTCACTCTCAAAAAAGGATGAATATCCTTACATTTCTTATACTTGCGAAAACAAATGGTATCGATTGGAAGTTTAGAATCTACAAGGTTTTAAATAAGCCAAAGAACAGGAAGTCCTTGGGCTGAATTCAGTTGTACTTCTCAGTGCCGCATTATTCACAGGGCTGTTCACATTGGTGTACAGTATATGCAGAAGATGTAACGATCAACATTGCTGTGGGTTTCTGAGGCCCAGGTGTGAGAGTGAATCCAGCAGCAACATTTCAACTTGTCGCTCAGCTGTAAGGAGCTCACCCATTCAGGAATTATAATGCGTGAACAGAGTTTTAACGCCTGAGTAAATCCCCCGCTCTCCATCACTGTCTAGTTTCTCTCCTCTGTCAGTGTGTGTATGTGTGTGTTGGTTGTTTTGTTTCATTTTTCTGGGAAAATATCCTATTTTTTATAAAAACCAGAGACAAAGGTATTCTCAAGCCTACACATTAATCTTTAATTATCAGTAGTCAGGTTCATTTGTTTATAGATACATTTATGTCAATGTGTGTGTATATATATACCGAGAATATATATATATAAAGAGAGAGAGAGAGAGTGTGTGTGTGTGTGTGTGTGTGTGTATGTGTGTGTGTGTGTAAAAAGGTGTGTGATTAAATTGCTTGGAGCTTGGAGCTGCAAAAGGTCAGGGGCACCGTAAAGAGCTTCTGGCTGGAGCCGAGCAGAGATAAGAGCGATGAAAGCACAATTTAAAACTGTATTTTTGTGAAAGAACAATATCTCCCTCAAGGTCCGAATGATGTTTGTTTCCACTGCCCTGTATATCTCTTACATCTTCATTAGGGGCTCAGGTGCACCCCTTCTGGTCTTTCTAGTCTCATGTCTTCCTCTACTTTCTCCTCCAGTCTACTGCATCCTCTGCAGAAGAAGAGAAGAGTTCCAATCCAATGAAGACACAGACTCCAGTGCCAGGAGAGGGACCAGAAGTTGATGGACAGGAGCCATGCAAGGCTCAGCCACTTCCCACACCTGAAGAGAAGATGAGACAACAAGCTCAGGCTATATTAACAGACGTCGTTCCTATCAACGTCACAGGTAAGACACGCCCCCACACAACTGTCCAAAAAATGTTTCAGCATCAAAGGTAAGGCTTATGCTGAGACTAATTCAGCTAACACTAGTAAGAGAAGTGGGATGGATAGACACTTTAATCCCAAAGGAAAGTGCAGGGTTAGGTGAGGGAGCAGCAAGAAGGCTCTCTAAGACATACGCATATTAGGAATAGATTAGAATGCAGGCCAAGTTAAGGTTTTGCAGTATGACTCTTATACTACCAAAAGGCAGGGGTACCATAAAGACCTACTGCAGAGACAAGGGTGATGAAAACACCATTGAAAACTGTATTTTTGTGGAAGAACCATAACTCCCTCAAGGTCCGTATGATGTTTATTTCCACTGCCCCTGTATATCTTCTACATCTCCATTAGGGGCTCAGGTACACCTCCTCGAGTTTTGCAACACGTCTGTTATACAAACAGAGTACTGTACAAAACTCTTCGACTAATGAGAAAATATTATATGGATGTACAGACAAATCCACACAATGGCTGAAATGCAGTGAGAAGTCAGATGTTCTTCTAACTGTATTATTCCAAGATGTCTCAATAACAATATGTAGGTACGATTAACTGTATTTGTTATTTCTGGGTTTTTTTCTAATTTTATATGTAGGGCCAGTTTCCTTGACCGACATTAACCTAAACATACTGTCAGTACACTTTAGTCTATGAATGGGTGGAATAAATGAAAGCAGTACATATTTTTTACTGGCAAATAAAAAACTACAGACAAGATACATAGTTTTAAACAGTTGTCTTAGCTTTCGTATTGTCTAGCTGAGATTATGCATGTAACCAGATATATGCTAGGTAAACTGTAGGTGTATTGTTGGCCATCATTTTGAGGCATTACCCTTTTCTTCCCGTAAGTTTCTGTGTGTAATGTGTCTCCAGGATTGTATGTAACCTCGGGATGTTGCATGTGTGTCTGCACTAACACATTAACAACTGACACCTCTGACAATAAACAGTGCTTCCTTCTGTCTTTCTCTCTCAGTCAAACTGACCTTTTCTATACCAGCCATCTCTCTGTCTGGGCACTCAATCTCTCTTGCTATCTCTCTTTGTTGGAATTAACTTCCAAAGGTCGAGCACAAATCCAGCAGTTCATCAGTCTTACGTACACACAAACATTTACACCCATGCGCACACACTGTCGTTTGATATCTGACACCACATGAAAACAGTTTGCCTCAGCACACACGATTTCTTAGTAAACTGTCAGTCTCCGCAGCGTTCCACCATGACTCAGTAAGATGAAGCCGCATTAGATTTAAACCCCTATCACACAAACATATATACACACTAATTCAGTGTGTCGGATATGCCACTGCCTCAGACTCCTCACATCTCTGGCTCTGTCTGTCACCAGCACACACTATAAAGCTCTGTGCATGTGAATAGACTAAGCTTCAGCTTTAATCATATTTTACCAAAGGTGGGTATTCCACCATCTAAGCAAACAAATGTATAGGCGTATGCTTCGCAAATCTACAATAAGCATTAACTCAGTGATGCGTGATGCTGATACCTTCTACTATACCTAATGTGTATACGCACAGGGCTCAGCTAATTAGTGAAATAATACTTGAACTTGGTTTCATTCTTTTGCTGTTTTTGTTATCTTGTTTGCTTGCACACTGCATGTGTGAGTGTGTGTGTGTGTGTGTGTTAATGCATATGTACTCAGCATTAGGAATGCATGCCTACACTAACTGCCCCAATTTTACCTGTCTGCTCTCCACACCTGCCCTCCTCACCTGGTCTCCAGGGGAGACATTTGACCGGCAGGCCAGCGTGCGCCGCTCCCTAATAAACACGGACACACTGGCCCGTCGACCCAAGAAAGTCAAACGGAGAAAGACTATATCAGGGCTGCCTGACAACATCCAGCAGGAACTAGGTATGGTATGGCTCTGCCAGATTTCACCGCTGCTGCTCCTGCCCTGCCTGCCACCATCTTAACTTTGCCTTGCATCTAGTGTAGTCTAGTGTAGTCCACAAACTCAAACTCATTTTGTCAGAAAAGTAGCACCTTTTTGTTTCTTTGCTTTTTATTCCTGCCTCAGGCCATAATCATTCACTGCTGTTCTCTATAGTGATTTATACAATACTCCCACAAGTCTTGGACCCCAGCTTTCATTACACCCTAGTGTAATCATAATGCACCTTTTCAGCTTTTGTATTTTTGCAGATACTATCACGTATTAGAGTTTGGTTATTGGCTTTATTTGTACCATGCCATGTGGGTTTAAGCCATTCCATTCACTCTCCTGTCTCATTACTTAATCTTTAGCACCTGCATTTAGATCTCATTAATTTCCAAGTTGTCCCCTGGACCACAGCCCCTATATCCATTGCATTAGCCCCTATATCCATTGCATTAGCCCCTATATCCAATGCATTACATTGCAGCTTGTTTCCTGTTTGTGCATCTGAATACTTGGCCACTGTAGTAAAGATGACATACCACACTGTGCTCTACAGCACACTGAAGCTTCAGCTTAATCCACTTTCCAGATTCCACTGGCAGACCACTTCATAGTTCTCTGGTGTTGTAGGACGGGGGATGGGCCAGGGTCAGAGGAAAGCAAAGAGCAGGGTCACTCACCCCCTGTATGTATTTGTGTATACAAATAAGATAAATGTGTTTTCGGCAAGATTTTTCTGCTTCTTTTTCCGATTGTGAGCTATGGCAAGAATACAATGCTTTAACCATCCTAACCTTTGGTGTTTAACACTGGACAGATGGTTGTGGGTATAGCCTTGGTTTTTCAACCTCTTAAACAATATCCTGCTAACAGCCGTCTAAAATAAATCTGGTTTAAGTCCTATTCTACTGTTTATTCATGCAAGGGTTGGGAGGGGTAACTTCAAAAACCAGTGCTAATTTTCTGCAGATAAAAGCAAAGCTTGCATGATAGAAAAGCTTTTAAGATGAGTCTTTGACAGACAGCTTGAATGTCATGATTACTCTTGTATGGTAATTCACATTTCCCCATCAACATGCGTGACATTTAGCTGATGTAATGTTGGACTGCACCACTCTGTTTTATTGTTGTTGTGTTCAACTAAATCACAGACACAATAGTAACTATGGTGTGTGTGTGTGTGTGTGTGTGTGTGTGTGTGTGTGCTTATTTAAAAATGTAGGATTGTGTATGTTCTTTCATTTGCACTGGTGAAGGACAATAAGCGTGTGTGTATTTTTTTTAAAGCAGAGGGTATGTGTGTGGTGAGTAAGACATATAATATAGGAGAGAAAATAGGAGAGACTGAGTGCGTGAATGAAAGAAGAGAGAGAGAATCTGTGCTGCTTTATTAGTTGCCCATCCCACATCTTGGAAGACCACACTGCAGAGGCAAATGTTCATTCTCACACCAGTCTCAGGGTTAGGCAGGTTGTCTCCAGGCTATCAGCTCTAGTCAAAGTTTCCAGAAGTTATTAACACGTCAGATGTGGCTAAAGCTAATCAAATTAATTAGCACTCACAGGATACAGCCTTCAATCTGATTGACAGCTGATGTCAGGAAGGAACAAGGGGGAGGGAGAGAAAAAAGATAGCAAGTGTAGAAATTCTCATAATTGTCTCTCATCAACGTTTCTCACTGCAGCTGCCAAAGGACGAGGAGGGGAGCTCCGACCACAGTCCATGTTTATCCCTGGACAGTATTCAACACTGGGACGTTCTAGCAGTGTGAACTCCACACTCAGGCGCTCCGAGATGAGAGATTCTGGCTGCCAGACGGAGGAGGTAAAAATTGTTCCGCCATCCATGAGGAGAATACGGGCTCAGAGGGGCCAAGGGATTGCTGCTCAGATGGCTGGCATCTCCACATCTGCCACCAATATATCTACAGTTTCAGATGGCCACTCCCCCGGATCTCCCATGCATGTCATGGGTCCTTGTTTCAATGATGATGCCCAGCGTTTCCACAGCTTGCCACGAGGAGCACGAGTCTCTTTAAACGCAGAGCCCCTGTGCAGCAGCACTCCATACAGACCAGAGGATAGCACTCCTGCAGCACCTCGCCAGATTGGAAAACTCCAGGTTGATGAGACTGCAGTTCACATGAGGAATGCCCCTAGGACAAGCACTGCCGGCCGCCCAAAATCCCAAGAGGTGAGAAGCTCGCAGGGAGAGTGGGGGACTGTCACTGGTCCAGCCTGCGTGGTGTCTCCTCACGCAGCATACTCAACATCACTCATCCCCAATGCCACATTGTCATGTTCAGCTGAAGTCATCACCCTTCACTCTACACCAGGGCAGAATCTGCAAACAAGGCCACTCAGCATAGCATCTTCAGTTAATGGAGAGAGTTCCACCGGTATGGCCACAGGCACTGATATAACAAACATGCAGGAGACTGGCCATTCGGACAGCAGCTTGCATAGTCATAGTACGATTGCTGCAGAAACAGTATCCTCAGACGAGCATTGGATTTACGACACCCCTGAGAATGTGCTGCCCAGAAGGACACTCACCTCTAGCTGCTCCACCCCTATCAATCACCTCTACAGCCTGGAGCACTCCTCTAAAGGCACAGATTCCAGCTCACTCTACTCCATGGACAATGATGGCTACTACACATCCATGCACCTGGACTCAGGCCTCAGGTCAAAAAACCATGGCATTGCAGGCAGAGCAACAAGGCACAGCATGTACGAGGGCATAGGTCAGACAGAAGACCGCACCAGCTTATACAGTGACCGATCGTTGTCTCGCTCTATCTCACTTCGCAAGTCTAAGAAGCCACCCCTGCCACCATCACGTACAGACTCATTGCGCCGAAAACCTAAGAATCCCTGCGGTGCTAAAGGTATGGCAGAAGCTACCAATGGCTCAGTTCTTAATGAGTCTTTAATTGCTACCTTACAGCAGTCTCTGCAGAATGGACTAAAGGGGAAAGGATCATCCACTTCACCATCTCATAGCCCTTGCAGTGACTACGAGGACCCATGGATGCTGCGTTCTAGGAGCCAGAGTAGTGTAAGTGCAGGAAGCAGTGGGGTGTCGGCTGTAGGGGTAGCTAATGTCTATTCCATTTGTCATGTCACACCATCACACAGTGACACCAGCAGCCTGCGCTCTGACTATGCAGAGTCTTGGGGCTATTATATGGATTACCCTCGTCCACATGGCGATCAGACACAGTCACCTCCTCGGACTAACTCAATGTCTAGTGGGGGACAACCGGGAGGAATGCCAGACGGACCGAGTCTTCACAATGGTACCCAGATTACCCTTCCTTCTACCCAGGATGTGTCAGTGAAGCCTCAGGCAAACACCTCCTCACCAGACAGGGTGCATCGTTTGACCTCACCCTCAAGTGGATATTCAAGTCAGTCCAACACTCCAACCGCTGGTACTCCTGTTCCCTCCTTCATGAGATCGATGTCTCCCTCAGGCTGCAAGCCAAAGCCACGTGTGCCTGAAAGGAAGTCGTCTTTGCTTTCTTCTGTGTCTATCTCTTCTTCATCCACATCACTGTCTTCTAACACATCCGATTCTGTGAAGAACAACATTCCTCCACCACCTCCACCTCTGCCTCCTTCCTCAGTGTCTCTTTCTCCCCTTAGCCCCCCATCTTTTCCTCCACCTCTTCCTCCGTTCAGCCCTGTGTGCTCTACAAGCCAGACCTTCTCTCCTGCTTTGCCTTCTACCCCACAGCAGGAATCTCCTATGAGCCCACCTTCCTTAAATTCCTCTCCTGAGTTTCCACCTCCCCCTCCTCCAGAGGTGTTGGATAACCACAGCATGTCACCTAATGGTACTTTTAGCCCTCCTCTTCATTCACCACCTCCACCACCTCCACCTCCTCCCCTGTTTCCTCCCCCTGTCAGTGCTCATCCTCCTTCCATGCCTGCCGTGATACCAGTGATACCTTCATCTGCAAGCTTAAAAGGAATAAAAGATGGCCTCAAGCCAGTGAACTGTGAGAGCAGGCCAGCTGCCACTCACTCTGAGGAATCTGTTAGGTCTGCCATGCCACTGATCACACCATTTGCACTCCAGAACGTGCAGCTCCGGTCTGTCAAACGGCCAGAGAATAGTGAGGCAGATAGTTCCAAATCTCAGGAAACAGAGACTGACCAGATGGCCACTAGCACATGGTTATCAGCAAAGTTTAAAAAACAGGAGCATCCAACTGCTTTGTTTCTCTCCTCTTGCAATGGACCTGAAACAAATGTGTTCAAAACTTCATCTCCAGAGAAGTTTCCCACCACCAAAAACGCAGAAGAAAGACCCATTGAACGGACACAATACCCAAATGACTTAATAAACCACACAGAAATTTCAGCTAATGCTGACATAGATGGACTAGAGAGGAGCTGGTCCACATCTGCCGAGGCCCCACAAAAAACAACACCTAAGAAGAAACCACCTGTGGTTTCCAAGAAGCCCAAATTTTCTCCTGTTATTTCTCCATCAGTACCTGAATTTTTTGCAGAGGAGAAGCAGACACTGGTCAATGGGGAAGATGCTACTGATTTCCCAAACCTTAAGGAAGAGTCGACTATTTGTGATAGCACAGAAGTTCAGGAGTCATCTGTGGAGGAACAGGAGAGAGAGAATGACAAAAGCAACACTGAAATGAGTGAATCTGAATGTAGCGAACCACCAACTCATAATCCGAATGAGGAAACCTCCCAGCCTGCTGTCACCGAGGAAGCACCTGTTGATGAGGCCAAGGGAGATTCAGAAGGAGTCACAGAAGACGAGGAAGATGATGAGGAAGATGTAGTTAGTACAGGATCTGTCGGCTCCAAGGAGGATGAAAATGGTGAGTCACATCTTTCTAATTTTCTCTTGGGAGTTGCGGGTCATTTGTTAAAGTGGCTGACAGAAAATCATAAATGTTTCATTACTTGGGTCTTTTTATAAATGCTGTGGAGTATAGAGCAGTAGAGTATGACAAATGCCTGCTCCAACTTTTGATGAAGAACATGGGAAAAGTGCTTTGTGAGAATCTTTGAGTCAAGCTGTGCTTAGTCATTTGCTTGAGGTTAACTTTATTATGTAGTGGCTAATTAGTTTTAAAGACTTGTGAGTTGAACTATGACTCTTTTGACCTCAGCAGAGATTGTCAAAGTCATTGCAATTGTTCGCAGCAGGTTTTTCTTTCCAATTCTGTGGAGGTTCCAGCCTGTTCATATCTCCTCCCCCCAGTCAATAAGGGCTTAGAATGGAATACCACTGCAGCATCCATTTGGATTAATTCTTTCTCTGCCTCCTGTCCTGCTTCTCCTCTCTTTCTCCAACTCGCTCACTCTGTACATGCAGCCACCCTCCCCTCCTACCATCTGTCTTCCTCTTGATGCTGTTGTCCTCCTTTATCATCCCACTGTTTCTCTCCTATCTTACTGTTGATCACTCTCTTTATCCTTTTGTGTCCATTCTCACTCTAATTCTCTCGTGACAGCATTTGCAGTCGACCCTGCTTGTCTATTTCAAATGATCTTTCTCTTGTTTTTATCCAATTTTACACTTTGTCTGTTTTCTTTACTCCTGTCACTCTTCTCTTATCCTCCTTTCTGTCTTGCATTTCATTCTGCCTCTCTCTCTCTATCTCTCTCTCGTCATGGTGAGGCTAGGATGGGGGCAGACTCCTCATGGGATGGCTGCTTTAGAGTGAAGGGGAGGGCTGGCCCTGGGTAGAGGAAGGAGGACAGAGAGAGGGATGGAGGGAGGGGGAGTAAGTGTGTAACGTGAGCTTGCCTGCATCGTCTCGGGCAAGAGCAGATGATGAGAGAGAGTGAGGGAGCACAGGAGCAGAGCAGCGCACAACACCTTAACTCTGATGAAGATGTGGACTCATCTATGATAATGTAAGAGAAAAGAGTTTCTGTAGGCATTTGATTCTAGGAGGCTATGCAGAATGACATGTTTGCCCTTGCCTGTGTCAAGGACTGCGTGAGATGACTGTGTTAGAATGCGTTTCTCACTTAGGTGATATAGCAGATTTGTCTGACAGTGCTTTAACTGCCCCTTTCTGACATTTACTAGTGTTTTGGCAAATGTTTCAGACTTTATTTATTCCATCATATGCAGATCTTCTCTATTATACTAGTTTGTTTTCTCCTTTGCCATGCAGATTACAGTGATGTAGTTATGGCATTTCAGCAGGCAGGATGCGTGTTTACCTCTGACACATGGATGTTTTTGGATCTGTGCCGTTTTTTTTGGCTCTGTATCATTTTTTAAAGCGATGTATAGAATATGTGTGTGTGGTGGTATAAGTGTGGAGGCAGTTGTTTTTAATTGTCTATACAGAACAGTACCTCAGGGCTGTAGTCACACTCTTGAAAAGAAATCAGGAGTTATTGCACTGATGTGAATGTGAAAGTAATATTTGCAATATATATGCCATATATAGGTGAGGTGTTTGAAACCAGCACGGCAGATTCCTCGCCGTCTCCCAGCGTCAACGGTGAAGTGTCTGAGGACATGGTGACACCCACACGACCCCGAACCACTGATGACCTCTTTGCAGCCATTCACAGGTACCCTTCCACCTGTTACTTCCTATCCTAGACTGCCTCTTATTCAGCTCTCCCCTTATTTAGACTACCTTGCCCATATTTCTTACTTCAACTTTGAGAAGTCTAGAGTCTAGTCTTCATTTTGCTTTACTATTTACCCACAAATCCACAATTCTAGAATGGTATCATGGTTGCATGTTGAAGTACATTTATATTTGATTTTTCTTGCATAATATAGAGGTTTAAGTCTCCACGTCTGATGTTTTTCTGTTTGTTCTTATTGCTGATCATAATAAAATGAGAAACTCTTTTGCTTTTATTATCGCTTGCCTTCTAAGGGTTAAAGGATTCTGTCCACTCCACTCTCACATACATCCATCAGAGCTGGATGGAAGTAGTGAAATAGGCTCTAGGAGTGAAAGACTGCTCTGGTTTCTGTCAAATGGAGAGCTGCCTTGCGCCGCTGCCGGGTTGTTGTAGTGAATGTTCATGCACAGTCAGGTTGAGTTAATGTAGGAAAAGCTCACTCCCTTATTCAGCCATTCATTATTCAGGTGCACAACACCCCTGCCCCTGATACCACAGGCTACAGAGATATATGTGTTCATTCTTCTGAATAACAGCACTGCTGCCTCCTGTGTATAAACTCTGTGTTGTTAGCGTGCATGCAGACGTTCATCACCAATATTTACACACCTGAATGGATCTGATCTTTGTAAATTCACTCTTGCACTAAAGAAGTGTTCACACTTGCTCTGCCTCAATATTATATATAAGGGCCTTTTTTCCTTTCCAGCGCATTTTTCCCCACTACAGTATCTGTCTACATAAATATGTTCAGTTAAAACGAATCCAGTATCAGAGCAACTTATAACCTTGAAATGAAAGGCAATACTGTATACAGTACATGTGTAGGCTCAACAATGTCTCCATTCTGCATGGTTGCTGTTTATCTCTACGTGAGCAGAAGAAAAAATTTCACAGAGAAAAATTTCTACGCCATGTTTTGTCGATTCCCATGTGTACAATTTTATCACAGCATAAAGCATTATTAGTAGCCATGAGAATACAGCTATAGTTGTAAACTGGTAATTGTGTGATTTGAACAAGTGATGCAAATATGAGAGATTTCTAAATGTAATGGAATAGAGTGGTGAAAAATCACTTGTACATAATTTGCCCAGGTGTAGTCAATGAGGCTAGACATGTTCGACATCCAAAACTCGCTTCTTTACTTCAGCACTGGTGCTGCAAAGCTAAAGAAACATTACATTACATTACTCAAACAGTAAAGAAAGTTATGCTACGTCCTAAACCCCTTCAGCAAGTCTGCACCACCTTAATGACCACATGGATGAAGACAGAGTTTGAGGATGATATTTTCTAAAGATTGTTTTGACTATTGACTTCAAGTTCAAAGGCTTTATTGACATTTCAACCATATACAGTTAGTACACAGTGAAACGAAACAACGTTCCTCCAGGACCAAGGTGCTACGTGCAACATA
>JBBPDH010000151.1:5210481-5225592 GCA_037974565.1 Clupeocharax schoutedeni
CAGTTGCATGCCTATAATGAACCACTTTAATACAGTGGCTGAGAAGTATCTTCAAATATCTTGCAGAAAGCTAGTTTCAGAAGACATTTTTGTGATCAACTTTTTCACTTTAAGTGCAAGATGTTTTAAGACCCTGAAACTGAAAGGTTCTGGTGGCATTGCCTACTGTAAACAGCCAAATAACTTTCAGTATTTGTGCAATAGAATTAACATCCCTTTCCTTTTATTGGGTTTCTATTTAATGATCAGGATTCTAATTAATGACTAGGGTCTTCTATTTATTTCTATTTGATACATTTGAAATGATGCTAGTGTCATTAAAAGCCTTTATTGATATTTGGTCAGTACATGAAATGAATTGAAATCAGTATGAATCTGACAAGATACATCTCAGAAACAAAAACTACACACAAAAGAAACAAAGCTTCTCTTGCCATGGGGAAGAACAGAAAACATTTTTAAAAGTTTAACATCGAGAAACTAAGGACATTCTGAACCAGCGTGGCAAGTGAAGAAGTAACTTGCAGCTTCATGACTTAAGAATTACGGTACAAAAGTTGATAAAGGACTTCTGTTTTAAGTGAGTGCGCAAATTAAGCATTGAGAAATGGTGACGTTCAAATGACCAAGGCTGAAAAGAGAGAATGGTTTAAAACCATAAAAAAAAGGGGGGGGGGATAATCAGTCAAATCCACATATTCAATTTCTTGGTGCTAAACATATTTGGCTTTCTGAAAAGGTTGCAAAAGAATCAGTTATGACAAAGTGGTTTTAAATACCTGCATGTCCTGGACTTTCCATTTCTTAAGCAAAAACTAACTGTCCCTAAATGTGTGGCATTTGTCATGTGTATAAAAAAAAACAAACAAAACAAAGGAGGGAAAACGTGTTAAGAATTTTACAAAACCGACCCTGTGGAGGTGTTGGAGGCTACTGAGGAATTGATGGCAACTGTAGCAGTAGCTGCAGCTGAGTCCAGGCCATTTTGAGCACTATGGCGTGAGCTTGTTGTCCTGTTGCCTTTGGAGACAGCAGCAGTCTCATGGGAGTCGGCATTGGAGTCTGTGTCGTTAGAGTGCTGGGTCACTGATGTCTCGCTGCCTGTTGGAGAGTCCACGCTCTCATAACCTGCACTCAGCTGAGTCACATACCCTTCCCCACCACCCTGGCTTGCCACGTCCTCTGAGTGATTGGAGAGTTTTGACACACCCCCACGGGCAGGGCTGGAGGCTGCAGGTGACAGTGGATAATCCTCATCTGCACTGCTTGCCTCACGGTACAGACCGGATCCAGAAGCACCTCTCTGAGACGAGTTCCCGTTGGAAGGTCCGTTGGACACCCTCCCGCAGTTTTTTCCTCCAGCATTGCTGGTGGTGGGCACTCCCTCAGTCTGATTGGGTGGCTCTGAGGTGGAGGGGGGAGAGGGGGAAGTCCTGCTGGGACCAGCTCCACTAGAGCTACCTTGGGTCTGTGCTTGCTGAGACAGCTGCTGCCTGGTTTCCCTTAGCTGCTGCTGCAGAACTAGGATGGTGCTCTGCATTCCCTCCACTTCCTCATCCAGCTGAATAATAAAGTCATTCAACTCTAAATAACAAAAACAAAGCAAAATTAGTATCACCTTAAAGTTAGTATCACTAGTACATAACACTTGAATACAGAACAGGACAATATGGGTGCACAACACTGGTCGAACAGTTTAATGCATTACCCTTAACGAAAAGGTAAAGGTAAATCCTGACTGGCCTCTTAAATTCCCTGCAGAGATATGCGATTCGGAAGGTCACTGGACCAAAGTATTGGGACACCGCGGCGAGGTAAATGGTTTTTGGGGAATAACCCCTGATCTACTCGGGCTACAAATACAATGAGGGCTCACTGGAACGGTCTCCTGGAGTACACCACAGAGAAATTGCTCAACCCTGGTGTGAAATTCGAAAAAAGTGCTTTCAGGTCAGCTACAGCCTGCCCCGAGTCCCTTTGTGTGAAAACAACCAGAAAATATATATATATTGCCACAAAAAAAGAAAAATAGGCAGAGGATATTTGCAGTTTCCACATAAAACTATGAGTTCAGTTCTCAAAACAAAAAGACTGAATCTGTGACTCCTGATCCAAATAAAACTGGGGGTTTACTGTACGTCTGTCACAATTCAGAGAGCAAAGTGAAAGTTTAAACTTAACACACACATTGCACATTACACATACATACATACATACATACATATATGAGCGCGGTTTTAATTAGAGACTGTAAATAAATGTGCTAACGTAAAGCCCAAGATTAATGTTAAGTATAATAAAACAAGGTCCTAATGTCCTTATTTAATTATACTTAATTCAATGGGCCAACATCACACACAGCATTCCTCAGATCATTAGCTGTGGTTCATGATCAGCCAATCAGGAGCAAGTGTGCTGCATCGTCCTACAACTAACTTCAAATCAGAGCTGGAGACAGAACTGGAGTACTGCTATATTAAATATTACAAAGCAGGCAGTAATCTTGTATATTACACAAAATAACTGAGAACAAAAAAGCTCTCTCACCATCCTGGCTGCTCTTAAGCTCCTCACTGTACTTCTTCTGTAAGGCGAGTTCGGCCTCTAACTGCGCGATGCGACCCTGGGACAGCTGCCTGCCCAACTCCTGGTTCTCTTGGATCAGCATGCGACACTTCGCCATCAGCTTCTTACCGGTCTGGCTGCAAGGGAGACAAGTCTGACATCACATGGTGAACACAGTCACGAGTACAACACGGATGGACGTAGCAACTGCCAACCACTGTGGAGGAAGTCCCACATGAGCACATTGGTCAGTAGTCAGATGGCGACCTATGACATTAAAAATGATGCATGAGTGATAATTATGATAAACTAAGTGGTAACATTGATACCTGTACCATGCCAGTAACAAATTAGGCTGACAGATTAACAACACTTAACCATTCTACAGATTAATGATTAAACTACACAGGGTAACATTCAACAAATATATTGATCAAGAAGCAAAACCAGTTACAAACACACAGACTCCAAATAAAGATGGTTTACCACAGTTGAAGAACCACATCATGGTTATCAGAGAATCCTACTGAAGAGCTTTATACCATTACAAACCAGCTATACACATGAATTGAACATGCTTTTAGCAAATTCCTTTTTGCTCTCAAATGATTATGCATGAAATGGCTTTGAAATACTACACAAAACTCATTTAGTAATATTCTACATACATGTTCTCAAAAATATCTGACCTGTACAGCCAGAACTGAAGAAACAAGGGACCATAAAATTACACTTAGAATTTGCAGGTGTAGTTTATGTACATGAGCAAAGTTTTAAATGTACATAGAAACTTTCAGAAAATTAGTGGTCTATTTAATTTTTTTATGCACGCATTTTAGTGTGATATGTGTACTTGAAGTTATCTGGTCCATATATATATAAAATCATTAATACTGTTATGGCCAACAATGACCAGTAATGGCCTTAATAATAACAGCATTAAGTTTGTTAAATCCATATGAAGAAGCATTGCTGTCGGTCAACTATATTTTCAGCATAAAACTAGAAAGCAATAAATATGCTTACTGCCTTGATAAAACAATGATTTAGCCTAAAGGTCCCATGCTGCTTGAAATATAAACACACAGGTGACAATGTGGGTGGCAGCTGGTAATGAATCACAAAACCTGTGACGTTTCTGCAGTGTATCTAATTAGTAGAAAGCAAAACCAGCAGACTAATGATTATGAAGAGATTATGTCTCAAATGCAGCAACTGACATTTATCTCATTTTTTGTGTTCACCGGCAGTACCTAAAGCATCCGATTGCTGAAAAAATAACAATGAACAGTTCTATAACCAATATGCATTACAAATCTGGCTAATAAAAATGTGGAAAGTTACTAATAACCAACAACCTAAAATTCAACATGTGCTTAACTCTAATTTGTGATCAAAGGACACAGCAGCATAGACATACATATAAACAGATTGTTGTGTTATCTAAGACACATGAGCATTCACATTACAATAAAACAGGGGTGTCAAACTCCAGTCCTGGGGTGTCCAGCACGTTTTGGTGATTTCCCTGCTCAGCTGGTTCACCTTGCCAGTTAATTGTAAGGTTTAGTGAATGTGTTTTGAGAACCATCAAACTGTGCTGGACACCAGCGCACTAGGACTGGAGTTTGACACCCCTGTAATCAAGATTGCATCTGCAGCAGTGTATTAGCAGCTCTTCAGGCTTTAACAGGTTCATCACTGAAGTAGAGTGTCAATTGTGTGCATAGGGATTTTCAATAATCACACTGCTGTCAATGCAAAGATCATTTCCAAGAACAAACAGAAAACAAAGCAAAAATATAAAAAATACTAACAAAGAAAAAGAGAAAAAGGAAAAAATTAAACATTGTACCGTATCTCTCACCGATGAGATGCACATTAACCAAAGTCTCTGAAGACCAGAGGGTCTTACTCTTTCCCCAAAGAATTACATCATTACAAAGGCTCCCCCAGAGTCTTAGGATTGTTAACTCCTCTCCTTGTTTTACATCACACTACCGTCCCCCTCCCCCATGTTGCTTCTAAAGTCTTACCCAGAGTCTTAAGAGTCTTGGGAGTTCTACATTGATGGGGGGGTAAAAGTGGGGAGAAGCACCTGTGAAACATATTTTATATGGGTTGTGTTTTAAAATGTTCAATCAATGATTTTTTTTTAACTACAGTTCAGTAAGCTCCAGAGCCAACAGCTTGCTCAAGTCTCTCTCAAAGGCCGCCAACGATTTATTACAGCAAACTGTCTAACATGGGTTGTTGGGGCTGGAATGAGGGGTTGTTTCCGCCGTGACCACCTCTTCAGGAACAGTCCCGATTCCTTCAGGCCTCTGTACCATGAGGGGGGTGTGGGGAAGAGAAAGCTGAAACAACAGTGTCACCTGACCAAAACTGTCTTTTCAGTTTCTGTTCACTTTCACTTTTACATTACGGTATGATAATGGCAGCACAGTACAAGAGAAAAAAATGTCTTTCTGGTTTTAGTCTGAGTCTTGCTGGGAACATAGCATTTCAGTCTTCCCCCACCATTATCTGCACTCCTGCAGTGGAGAAAGTGAGGGGGTGAGTCAGGAAAGTCTTGACTTTTGTTTGGAGGGGGAGTTATTTTTAGTTTACCTATCAGGTGTAAATTTCCAGGCACTCAGTTCATTTTGGGCTTGCTCCAGTTTGTCTTTAGTCTGTTCCAGTTCTGCCTTCATTTTGAGGAAAAATAAGTTGATGGCTGGATCCACCATGGATGATCTCAGCTGAGCCGCACTGGGTTGCTGGACTTGCTTCAGGTACTGGATCTGGGTCTGCAAGGGGAGGAATAAAGGTTAGAAACTGATGCCACAGACAATTTTTCAGCTCTAAGGCAATAAGGCCAAGAGGGGAATAAGTGAGAAAATTAATGACTAACTTCCCTAACAGACTTCCTGTAGAGATTCACTGGAAAACACAACCTCAGAGACAAATTGTAAAATAAGACCATCTCAATACCACATTACAACTTTCATTTCAGGCAGAAAGTATGTGATTAAAAATGGGTTTATGGATCACTACAGAAACTGTGTTTTCCTTTACCACCGGTTTATTTCAGATGGTGTGTTATCTATACTTTGGTGGTCAAAGAAACACATTACTTCCCCTAGACTATTTCAAAACATCACCTGTACTGATAACTGCAATATCCAGTCCAGAATGAACAAGGCTAGTTCTGAGGCTTATCAGCAACAAAAGCTGAGCATGAGAGGAAAAGTATTGAAACAATATGATACACTGGACATGTTTGTCATAGACTGTATACCTGTAAGTTATTGTTATGAAAACAAAAGTCAGTTGTAAAAGGTATTACAGTTAAGATGGCAGTAGTGAGAAATGTGCTTGAGACATTTGTTGCAAATTACAAAATGATTGACAGCTAGGTTGCAAGATAGCTAAATCAGATGAAATATCCACTTCTGGTTTGCACTTTAATAGTTGTATATTAGGCCACAAAAAGAAAATTGTCTCCTAAAATGTCATGAAAGGCATAGATTTACAGTTGTGATAGAAACATACTAAGGCATAACAAGAGAGTGTACAGCTCTCTACAACTACCAATATGATAAAGTTTTATCAAATTAAATTTTTTAAACCAAATTCATCCAGAGACATCTGAGCTGTAACAATCTAGAAGCATTTTATGCCTTAAACACATAGCAGTATAGAACAGTTTTTGGGATCGTTTAAATTCATTTATATCTTGCATTGACAATGATTATCATACTGGTTTTCAACAACTGTTACCTGTATCAAATACTGAAAACCCTAACATTGTGCTGTTCCCAGGAAGACGGGAATTCTTTAAAATGTGTTGACCTGTGAACACACTCTGTCCACTGTTCAATGAGCTTTCAACTTCTTGTCTTTCAACAGACGAGCTGACAGCTGACATCTCACTTGTGCTGTATCCAGAGTGATGCCCGAAGGAAATGAAGGAAATCAATAAGATCTCCGGTACGAGTTTACATTCACAGAAAATAACCTCTCTTCACTCACCAAGTAGTTAAAGACAGACAATATGAAACGTAAAATATTTGCAATCAGCTGACTGCAGTGTCAAACCTGTGGACTGTTCCTGAGTAAGATTAATTCTTACTGCTAGCATTTTACTATGAATTTCCTGTGTCATGTACAGTATCTAAAACATGTAAGCATGCTTAAAACAGCTTTAAGATATGTATTATACTAAACCTTTAACCCAGTTTGGGATAAAAGGGTTTTACTGATGTCAAGTGACTAGAACTTCAAAGAAATACTTACTGTACACTCTTGCATTTCCTGCTCCTTAGTGGCCAGCCTCATCACCAAAATGTTCTCTCTGCGTGCAGACTCTTGCTGTTGCTGCTTCAGCTTCTCCTCAGACTCTTTCAGACCAGTCACATCATTGGCTGCAAACAGAACAAGGAACTTAAATGCATGATAATGCCTCCACAAAATCACAATCAAGCCTTTATCACACACTAAAATAATACAAGACATATAAATAATTTGGGACTCACAGTTTAAATCAGCATATTTTGCCTCCAGCACCTGGACATAGGCTTCATGCTGTTTCCACCTAAATGGAGGGAGGAAATATTTATGCAAGTGAAAGGGGTTTCTAGAAAAAGCATATTTGCCTGAAAAATCACATTCTCCCTTACCTGGTACATAGCTCCTCTCTTGTCAGGGTCTTCATGTCAGATTCACTGAGGCGAACCTGCAGAAGAACATGAGCATCAGTGATCCTCAGATGGCCAGTTTTCATCATTAGATTAAGACTCTACAGAGGGGCCAATGCGGCAATTTGCTCACCTTCTTCGGGAGAGGTTCTTCGTTAGTCATCTTGATCTCTGCAAACGACAAAAAAGGCACATGAGAAGCATGTATGCGATCACAACGCCATCTACAAAAATCAAGCTACAACACCTATTTTTATCACTGGCGGTGTTTACATGAAATGGCCACAAGAAAATATGCGTGGTCACGCTCTTCTATGCCACACGTGATTGGATTTCAAACAAAAATGGATCATAATTGAGAATTAAGCCTTTAAAAGCTAAAAAAAAACCCGCTACAGACTGCCGAGCTACAGTGAACCGAGCCATTAACAGGGACAATTAAGCTATTAGCTGCTAAAGAAGCGGTGTGCCTGCTAGTTCAACAACCTGTCGTATTTTTGGCACTGCCCATGTTGTTGCTTTAATTGGTATGGTTTCGTTTAGCGTCCATATCCCATTAGTGTCTTTTTGTGAAGTTAGAACTGTACCAATGCTAAATTTTATCCCAATAAGCTCAAAACGACATGCGTTTGCCTGTTATTCTCCTCGATGTGGTTAGCCACCGTTGGCTAATAGGGCTGCCGTTACAAACAGCACTGAACAGTAAACGACTAAGAGTCTAGCTACACATCTCCATGCACCCAACAATTCTGACAATATATCCCACAAAATATCTTCATTCTGTCAGAGTTGCTCAGTTTGTTCGGTATTTAACCTGATACCTGCCGGCTCCGTGTGTTATCAGTTTCTTGTCACAAAATGGCGGAAAAGGAAGAGACTCTCCCTCCCAGCAATGTTCACCACAAACAACACATAGACCCAAAATACTCACAAGCCCTGAGGTTTAGATAGACCAAGATGACTCAAATCTGCCCCTAGCCCGTCCACAATCAGCAATATGTCAACTTTTTAATAAACTTATTTCCTCTAAAACAAGAAAAAACGAGCCAAGCTTCGAGGTTAACGCGAGCTCAGGGTGGCCGCCATCACCGCGAGGACGAGAGATGGATGTTCCGCCGCAGAGGCTGGGGGGGCGGGGCGGCCGCACGGAGCACACCCGGCCCTGTTAACCAGTTCAGCGGCTGGAGCTTCATTACACTGTACACTATGTGAACAAAAGTATTGGGACACACTACGCTTGTCTTTCACATGCAGATATTTCATATGTCATAGAGCATATGTTTTAACCCTCATGTTCTGTACACATTTACTACACTAAATGGACAAAAGTATTGGGACCCTGAACATCACACCAACAGGGATTTCAATGACATTACTATCAAATACATTGAATTTAAATATGGAGTTTGTCACCCCTTTTCATCTATAACATCTTACACTGTTCTTGAAAGACTTTCCACAAGATTTTGGAATGTTAATGTGGCGCATTTATGAGGTCAGGCACAATCTCACAATCTCTGTTCCCGTTCATCCAAAAGGTGTTGGATGAGGTTGAGGTCAGGGCTTTTTGTGGGCCTGTCAAGTCTTCCACATAAAACATCCAACTGGGGCATAGTCATACTGTGTCCACAAAAGAGGCATGGTGTTGTCCAAAATGTCTTGGTATGCTTGATTTTATACATCTGTAGTGATGGTTATGATTTGGACGTGACATCCTCCTTACACTTCAATAGTTGAATTCAATAACTGAATTAAATCATTAAGATGTGTTCCGATACATTTTTCCATTAAGAAGACTTCATGGATAGCACTTTAAACCGCCAGATAATGGCTGAACTCAAAACTGCTGACCAAGTTTATGCATCAGGTAATTTATGCTTATTTGTTCACCACCTAAATAGTGGTTTACATAAAAAACACATTTAAAAATACTAATTTCTTCATTTGAAGATAATCTGTTCTATTTTTGGTTTATATTCTTTTGTAACTATCTAAAATGAAAATAGATTTCCTGATTTTATTTCCTATTCTCTTTTACTCTGTTAGAATATTCGACTGCATGGCTTTCATATTGGCGATAATAATCTAATGACCACAAGATTTAGGTTGTCCTGGACCACATTAAATCCTCTGGGAAGGCTTTACACTACGTGTTGGAGCATTGCTGTAAGGATTTGATTGCGTTCAAGATCATTCAAGATCATTATTGAGTTCAGATATACCATGTAAGCTTGACCCAGTGGCTTGTTCTGTGTGTGATGCGGTAAACGGCTATATCATGAACATCAAGTACAAATTGCCATGTCATTTTTAATCCACTGGATTCGTTTTTGGCATTTCTATCTCAAAAAGGGAAAAGTTCACATAAATATGTCCCACACTCTCACTCACCCAAACCACTGTCCTGGGTGAATGTTGGGTGAGAAGTGTATATTTATCCCTTTTTGCATACAAGTTTAAAATTATTGTAATAAAGATCACCAACAACATAAACAATGTTTTAATGCAGAAATGTATTGCAGGCACAAATATAATCATAATACTAGTGTGACTGGTGTGACCAGAGGGTAAAAACTGAGAATGTATATAATGCTTTAAAAGATATTTTAAAAATTGTGTTATTTGCAATTTATTGTGGCATTATTTATTATTTATAGGCCATATCACCCAGGTATAGTTCGTACAAATGCCACTATAACTCACCCCAAAGACGGATTGAGCTGCATCACTCCAGAGAATTCCCCAGCCCAGCTCACAGCTTTTATTATTACTTCTATATGTTATTATTGTTACATTATTGTCTTCCTTGTCACTTTGTAATTGCATTGGCAGAAATGTTTGGTCCATAGAGCCTAGTGAACTGATCTCCACTGTGCCCAGGTGCCACATATTTGCTTAAAATTTTAACCATTGTTAAATTTATATTTAGGGGGTAAATGTACATGGAACAGTTGCCTAACGCGTGTTTGTATTGTTCTTGCAGTAGCTATGGCAAATGTTAGTGCTCTCCATACTAAATCACATTAACTTAAGCCCATGAAACGCTTTGAGTCCAGTTGTGTGTTCGAAAAATGTGCATTGGAAGGATGTCACGTCCAAATTGAAAAACCATGAAATAACGTACACTCTATGGGAAAAGTATTGGGACACAGCTGTTTTTCAGGGTTTAGGCTGGGCCCCTTACTTACAGTGAAGGGCAATCTTAATGCTTCAGTAGATCAAGACATTTTGGACAACGCCATGCTTCCAACTTCATGGACACAGTTTGGGGTAGAATAATTTCTACAGCATGACTGTGCCCCAGTGCACAAAGCATGGTCCATAAAGACATGTTTGGATAAGTTCGGTGTGGAAGAAAATCAATGCCACACAATGAATGGGCACAAATTCTCACAGAAACTCAAAAATCTCGTGGAAAGCCTTTAAAGAAGAGTGGAAGCCGTTAAGTTGCAAAGGGGGAACGAACTCCATGTTCATATATTTACTGCAAGGTCGTTAAAGTCCCAGTTGGTAAAATGGTCAGCGTCCCAATACTTTTGTCCACAGAGTGTATATAGCTTCCTTATCCGTGTCTCGCGTTCTTAAAAAACTGCAATCCGTTACACACAGTTAATACATTTAATCCAAAATCTGTTTTGTAGGTTGAGCTGAAATATTAAAAAATACCCAAAAGAAACCTACAACAACTCCTAAGTTTAACAGCAACAACGCCAGCTAAGAGTGAAGGGAAGCGGGACGAATTCATTTTAAGGGGGTTGGGAGAGGGTTGACGTTGTTGAGTGTCTTTATTGCAGCCTATTGTTGACTATTGAAAAATGAAAATAACCAAAATTACAATTACGCAGTTTAACTCTCTCGTTGTTATGCCTTATAGAATATGAATCTTATATGACGTCCGTATGGAAAACGCACCAGTCGGCATCATACCTAAATCCAGGATAATGGTACGTTCCTGCTCGAGTTCAAGTTGAAATTTCAAGGGCAGGTTAGAATGGAGTGAGAGAGGGAGGAGGAAGCAGAGCATAGCAGAGTTTACTGTAAATTAGAAATAAACCGAAACTAGAACATGTTGAGCAGAGTTGGACATGTTCGCAGGTAATTCCAATGTTAGACACTCAGAATAGCTCGATTTTAGTCGTTCTTTTGCTGCAAATGGAGAGTATAAACTACGTGAGCCGTTAGCTTAGCTGCTGTTTACAGTCCTGGCCAGACTATAGTGGACTGACTTGGCTAATGCCAGACTTATCGACATATACTGGGGACAAAAACACCAAAGCTTTTATATTATTTATGATTTTGTATAAACTACCTTAATTCAATCTCATTAAATTGTTGCAACTAGCTGCTGCTTACTGTCCTGATTTGACAAATGCCAAACTTGTAGACATCTAAGGGAGAAGCACACAAATGTTTACTTTACGTTTTAATTTTACAGGTCAGTAGACTCTAAACTACATCCTTTCACTCATAAACTGCTGAATCGAGCTGCTGTTTATATTCCTGGTCAGACTCTAGTGGGCTGATTTGGCTAATACCAGACTCTTAGACATCTACTGGGAATAAACCAGTCTACGTTTTTAATTTTATTTTATAGGTCACTAGACTCTCCCAATTCATTTTTGTTAAACTGTTGAGTAAAGTAAATAGCTCGGTTCTGGTTCAGTTAGCAGTTTCTGGCAGTTGTACACTAGCAGCTTATGTGATTAAGTCTAATAATGTAGGTCTCAGGCTTTTCTAGTAGATTATTTATGGAAGATTTGTGTGCAGTTGGTCATGAAAAGCTGCCATATTCCTTCAAACTTCTCCCACATTCTAAATTATTTCCTTTTCTCATGACACTAGGTGCACAGCCACCCTGAATCCCTTTGTGGGTGTTTTGGCCTCCAGACTGAAACACACACTTCCAGACCTCCCCTATGACTATGGGGCACTTGAGCCCCACATCTGTGCTGAGATCATGCAGCTTCACCACAGCAAGCACCATGCAACATATGTTAACAATCTCAACGTTGCTGAAGAGAAATATCAAGAGGCGCTAGCCAAAGGTGAATTCAACTGTATTGTTAGGGGACGAAAGCACTTTTGGTTGCTGTTTCCTCTTGTTGACTTCTCCCTTTACAACCAAACATATTGGTGTCTTGCAGGTAATGTGACAGCACAAGTGGCCCTTCAGCCTGCACTGAGATTTAATGGTGGAGGCCACGTTAACCACACCATTTTCTGGACAAACCTGTCACCAAATGGAGGAGGTGAACCACAGGGTAAGAAAAAAAAGTTTTTTGTTTTTTTTGTCTTTGTTGTATTTTTTGTCTTCATGCCATATGTTGTGTGGGATTGTTTTGCGCTGTCTTGTGTATCTGGAACTGTAAGAAACACAGATTTGTTCAGCCATATACTGTGTATAAGCCAACTTGACTTGACATATTGCACCTTCTTTCACAGGTGAGCTTCTGGAGGCCATTAAGCGTGATTTTGGTTCATTCCAGAAGATGAAAGACAGGATGTCTGCTGCTACTGTGGCAGTACAAGGGTCAGGATGGGGATGGCTGGGATTCGATAAGGAGAGTGGGAGTCTGCGAATTGCTGCTTGTGCCAACCAAGATCCACTGCAGGGAACCACTGGTAGGTGTTTCCAAAACAGCTGAGAGAAAATAAATGGCGCACACTTTCAAGGACTTCATTTTTGGGGTTCACATCACACCTTGCAAGTAGACGGCATGAGATAATTATGTTTTTGAAAATGAACAGCTACAGTTTATGTTCACCACAGAAGGTTAATGAGTTTAAATGTCTTAAATCAGTCCCTTAGACCAATCTTGCAACTTTTCCTGTTTCCTTTTTTTCCCCATTTTGAAAATTAGGTCTCATCCCACTTCTCGGCATTGACGTTTGGGAACATGCATACTATCTTCAGTACAAAAATGTCAGACCGGACTACGTTAAGGCTATCTGGAACATTGTAAACTGGGAGAATGTTAATGAGCGCTTTCAAGCCGCAAAGAAGTAGACGTCACACCTACAAATAGAGTTCACTCTCCTTTTCTTCTTGCAAATCGAGTACACAGCCCTCCACATTGTTACTATCAGGTCCAGTAATGGGTAGCACAGAAAGAAATCTGTGAAATCTGCACAGAGAGAAATCATTTTTGGCAAGATAGGGTAAGGTTGTTTGTCAGCACTAGTTGCCATGGAGTAACTGACATGTGTTGCAAATGAATGTTTTCAGTGTATGTAATTAAACCATTATTTAAATTAACATTGTGGTGATGAGTTTTACTTGCTTGAACGCAGATGAGACAAAATGGAACATTGTTTCAGGCCAGCTTAATGGTTATGGTGAGCTTTCATGTGAGGTGTGTGTAGAGAAACTCAACATTTGGACTTCATCATCATTGCATGCCTCAGACTCAATATCATCAGACATGGAAAATAGACCACTTTCAATAAATGATGTCATATAGCCTGTGTTATGACCTGAGTTTAGATCTTTTAATCAGACACATGCTCTGGCCGTGCCTGGGACTTGGCTTCTGAAGTTAGGCCTTATGTGTACTGGCGCAAAACATTACTAGCATTAACTACTGCGTGGGTTACATATTGCTTCACACTTGCAGAGCTTTTCCGCTTTAATTTTCTTTTCAAAAAAGATTTGAGAGGGTCATGTGAAACTATGATACTACTATATTTTTATATTAAGTGTATATGTAGGTTCTACACATGCTTATGTAACAGAAGGGATGATAGTATGCTGAATTAACACTAGAGGGTGCTGTAAGCATAATTTTTCCCAGATATTGTACACTATTTTTCGCATCATTGTGTGACGCTTGAAAGTTAAGTAGACAGTTTATTTGTTTCTGGCACTGAAACATACACAGGCTAACTACCTTCAATTCATTGATTACTCATTAACACCTCAGGGAAACAGTTCAAGTGGACCATACTCACATGTGCAGACTATTTAGTACAGCAATTAGTATGGCTCTGCTTAAACTTCATGTATTGGTGACTATTATAAATGTGACTGTGATTAATTACATTGATTCTTTAACATTTTTCCAGTTGTTGCTGTTTATTTCTTTCTACATGCAGCCATCGCCAGTGGCCCCGACAGTGGTTTCCTTCACCGAAATAAGTGAGGGATGGAAAGGGAGCATTAAAGGGAGCTTTGATCACCCCTGCCCTAAAACATTAGGGTATTTCTTTCACTTTATTTTTAAAAGAATTACTCTTAGATTTTTTTTTATTGGACAAGTTTACAGAAAGTGACCAAATAACTTCCAGATGTGTTGATGCACTCAGCCAAGCCACCCTTCTGTCAACAATTAGAGCATATAAGGGAAATCAACTCTCACTGGCCCATCCCATATTTGTTCAGTAATGCGTCCATACTTATGTTTTTTAATGTGACCTGCCGCCCTGTATGCCCATAGCACTAAAGCACTTCGGGTCTGTTTAATCCATTACACTGCTTCGCTAAATTGTTTTTCTTCTGGAGTGCCGCTGATTGATTTAGAGGTTTTGTTTATTTGGCACAAACCATTATAAACCAAAAATAGTAAAGCACTGCCACAGGAAGCTTAATTTGTCGAGTTATACCTACACTTATTGGCCATTTTGTCAATAACACCTATTTCAGTTCAGTTTGTTCTGTAACTGACTGTGGCCCATCTGGCGCTGCATAATTTGTCAACCAATTCCCCACCAATTCCATACAAGTGGCCCACCATGCTGATCTGATAGTGTTTTGGGAACTAGATCATTCTTAGCAGAAGGGTGGCACTGACATGGTACATTTACTGAACATTATTACAAATTGTGTAAGTGGGTAAAGTGACCATGAACACACCACAGCACACAATGTGAA
>JBBPDH010000151.1:5225692-5236135 GCA_037974565.1 Clupeocharax schoutedeni
GTACATTTACTGAACATTATTACAAATTGTGTAAGTGGGTAAAGTGACCATGAACACACCACAGCACACAATGTGAACAATGTGAAGACCTGGGGACCAGGGTGTGGGGACAGTAACTTGCTCAAGTGTACCTCAGTGGCGCTACTAGCAGTCCTGGTATTTCAACCCCCACTCTTCTGATAGCAGGGGCAACGTCCTAACCACTAGGCCACAAGTCTAAATTATTATACAAACCTTTTTGGAAATATAAGGATTAGGGTGTGAATTTCTCTCTTCCCATATACAGTGATTAAGCCAGGCGTGTCTTACTGCTGTGCTTAAAATGGTCCACAACCCAAATAATATCTGGTCAGTGGTGGTCCCAGTCAAATGAAAGGCCTTTCATTTAAGATCATTTATATTAAGTTGCTGATGAATAGCAGCAACCGATGTGCTTGGTGGGTGTTTCTGATAAAATGGCAGATAAGTGTACTTAATAAACTGACAGTTCAGTCTAGAATGTATTGCAGTAGAGGTCAAGTGAAAAGCTATAAACTGTTTCCCTGTTTATTGTACTGTTTGATTTGATTTTCAGTGCTCTCCAAGAGACTCACTACACTTTCCAAGCACCTCTATACTTCTGTTGAGAGTAAAAGCAAACATACTTGTGCTATTCAACAAGCCTGTTTCCCTTTCCCCCCTGAATAGATCTCCAAGATCTCCAATGCAAGCCTTCTGATCCCCATAACTCACTCAGAATTTGAGAAGAGAATCCTGCTTGACTTCAGTAGAAAATGTGATCCTTTAGGGTCGAACATCAGAAAGCTACAGGCGTATTTGCTATCACTCAGTCGGTCGCACCAGTGTCCTGGGGCATGCCAAAGTCTATGGCTTCACAAAGAGTCAGGGACTTGGCCGCAGGAGTAATGTCATGGGTTTTGTTCTTGATTCTGCTCGAGTCTTGGGGGAAAAAAAAGATTTAACACTAGCCTTTTTTTCCTGTTCAAACTCGTGGCATGTCTCAATGTGGCCTGCTTTTCCCTCTTAAATTCACTGTGCCAGAATTTGCTTCCTTCCACCACAACTCATAAACCAGAAAGAGGATTGCATTCAGCGTCGTGTTTCTTCAACTGCTGGAAAGGGGGTAGGAAAATACCTATTCAACATCTATTCATCAGGCCAAGCCCTTTGTGTCCTTACTGTTCTCTCTGTCTGTAGCCCCCCTAACCCAACCGCCTTCTCTCCTGGACTGTTTCTGCACCACCTTGGTCCCATTTAGTGCAAAAACCTCCTGTACGATTAGATCTCCAAAATTTTCTCTCTCTGTGTCTCTCTCTCGCTCCCTCCCTCTCTATGTCTCTCTCAGTCTTTCTCTCTGCTAAGTCCCTTTTTCTCTCTGCATCTGTCTTCTTTCTCTCTCTGCAACTCTTTCTCCCTGTCTCTTTTTTAATCTCCCGTATTTTCTCATCTTCCAACTCTCCTTTTACTTTTCTCTGCTTCTTTCTATATCTCTCTCTCCATACCAGACAAAACATCTGTCCAGGATATGACAGAAATACAGAAAGGTAACGGGTACCTGTCCCCTCCCTCTCTCTCTCTCTCTCTCACTCACTCACTCACTCACTCACTCACTAACTCACTCTCTCTCTCTCTCTCACTCACTCACTCACTCACTCACTCACTCACTCACTTACTCACGCACACATGCACGCACGCATACGCTATGTAAAATGACTAAAAGAACAACTCCCAGAGATATTAATGATGATATAGACAAGTGTAAATGTGATTCTGATGATAAGTGTAAGCATCTATGGTTTTATTTCACAGAACTATCAGTTATGCTGCCGCCTCCCATCTTCCTTTTGTTATTAATATACATTGTGTTGGTTTTGGAGGTTCTGGGGCTCTCTAATATCGCATTAGAGGCAAGCTATAATCCTTATTGGTGTACTTTACTCTACTAGCTATCATACTGGTATTATTCTAATCATTTATCACACACTGAACTGAAATGCCTCTGTAAGCTTACAATACAGGAAGAGGCCGAGAGAAGAGGAGCATGAATCTTCTGCCTGCCCCTTTTGGGACTGGAAATGCTCTTTCTTTTTGGAAATGGAAAGTGGAATATTTTAATTTCAGCCTCTTTCCTCGGTCTCTGCCTGAATTTTTTTGGTTCATGGAATTGGCCTCATTCTGAAATGCTAAATGTTACCACCAAACAGCCACGGGCTCACTGTAATGGAACCACAACAGCAGCAGCGACACACTGTTACTGGAAATATCATTTTAAGAACTGGTATAGGGATGAACTACTTACACCCCAGAATTGTGTGTGTGTGTGTGTGTGTGTGTGTGTCTCTGTCTCTTACATGTTTTATTTCCTCATTTTACTTTCTGTGTTAAGACAAAGAAGCATGTTCCCACAACCACACATGCTGTTCTACTGCCTGTAGTGGATGCCTTTAAGTTAAATGCAAAAACATGTTTTCTTCCCTGGACTGTTTGAGGTAGTGGAAAGAAAACACTATTACAGAGTTTTTTCTTTTTATGGTTTTGAAAAAAAAAGTTCTTTGGTGGCTAAACTTAGCCAGTAGAACCAAACAATTTCTGGCAAACGTAATGCAGATACAAGAAACTGTAAGGCCTTATTATTAGTGTATTATTGTAGCGCAGCACAGGAGGGAACCAAAAACCCAGATCAAAGACAGCCCCATTGGGCTAAATTGTAAAAACATTCTACTGGAATAGTACCTGATGCTATTGACTGAAAGTGTTCATGGAATATAGACAAGAAACTCATAGCTCAGTTTCACGGTTTTGCTAAATGCCTGACCTATTCATGCTCTGTCAGCAATTGCATTCTTTTAGAGCAACTGTTGGGCATTACATGGGCCTTTCCCAAATGGTGCCCTCAGCACTCCAAGTTTTTTCTTTAATGATGTCAGTGCACAGATGTAGAGGGGAAGAGACCTGAAGGGTGCTAGACATTCTGCATTTTAAACCACCATCTCTATGAGTATGACATCCATTCCATGCCAGTCCATACACAAGCACCTTATTCTGCTTTATGAGGTACTGATTAGTAATCACCTGAATCAAATCTTATTTAATGAGGGAAAGTATAAAAACACTGCTGTAATCAACACTCCTCTCGCAATGAGACCAGTTGGATGGTAAAACACTACTAGAAGTTCATCAAAGGAAATGATTGCCATTTTGTTTTAGAGTGAACAAGTGATTTGTTTTCTTCTAATTACTCAAGCTCTGTATTTCTCTTATTCTGATGCTTTGTCATTTCCTTTAATCTTGTGCTTTACATTTAATTGGAAATTAGGAGAAATAATGTCAGAAGTTCTTAAAAACTAAGGCAAAGCTGTTCAGTTCAGTACTCACACTTATAAAACATAAAACCTGAGAAACTGAACATTTTTGTAATAGTCTCTTATTTCAGATTTGTGCATTTATATTGTGCCAGTTGTATAAAATTTGCTGACAACTATATTAGTGGAGATGTATGAAATGTATTCGCAGCAGAATGACCCCCGAACTCTTCTTAGCAGCTCAACATGGTCCCCCACACTCATTCAACAGTGTCTAAGTTTATCTGAAAAACATATTTTTTTATTTCAGAATATTATTTTAAAAGTTTCTTTACATTTTCATTGTGACAGCAGAGTTAATAGATGGCCTGCAGAAAGAGGAACAACAGTTTGAGTAGACTTAAGGACCGCAAATTTGTCCATTGGGCCTTATGACTGGTCTTAGCCTATAGAACAAGGAATTTTCTATGACTCAGCGATGATGCACATTTTTATCAAATGGTGCACTAAGAGCTCACAAAGGACACCACTGGTCACCCATCTGAACACCAAAATGAGAAATGGGGTTTTCTGGACCTAAAGGGCTCATGCAACCGAGGATCCCAACAACACAAGTGCACCAACTGGGCAAAGGCCCTGTTCAGAATGAGCTTGACTGTTTTGTTGTAGAAGCTAAATGACAATGCTGTATTTTTCAATATGTTAATGTTAGCTTAATTACACAGTAAAAACAGAATACACCCTAGCTGTCAGAATGACATTTCTCACACACAGAAATCATAGGAAATGAATAATGGTCTGTACATTTAGGAAACCTAATTGTGTGCTAATTAGTTTGCATGGGATTTTTGTAAACATTCTGTAAAGCTTGTCCAAGATGTATTTTGCAACAAAATCTTCAAAGGAACATATTTATGGGCAGACTATGAGAGTCAATTGCTTTGCTAATTTTCATTTGGAAAGGAAAGTATTTATAAGGCCTTAGGAATACAAATGGTTCTAAGCAGCTGCACTGGTGTGATTATGGCTGGGTCCAAAACCGAATGCACCTGCCTTGATGCCTTGCTGTCTTATCAGTCATTAGAAGGCAGTATATAGCGATGAAGGCACCTACAGCGAATTGCTTTGACGTTTTGATTCTGATGTCACTGTCGTTTCAGACACACCCATTGTCTCTCTTTAGGGCTCTTCGTGTGACATTTTAGTTGGGAGGCTCCACAAGCTGAGGTTCAAAAACCACAGAGGCCCTTTGTCTGACACTTTTGGACCAAGCCTCCAGTTTTCCATTCTGGCCATTAAGGCTGTGCAGATCTTGAGAAATAATCCCAGTGGATTTAATCAGAGAGATGAGGGATTTAGCTGTCTGTTTGAATCCAGGCAACTTGAGTCAGGGGGGTTGCCCACGACTAATACAGAGTGAAGACAGAGGGAGAAGAGAAGGAAAGCAAGGGAGAAAAAATCATTACATAATTACTGTGAAGATCCTGAAACAGGATATCATAGTTCCCAAAATGCAGCATACACAGCGCTCTGAGACAGGCCACTTCCTTTTCCTTTACTGGAATGATCACATGCATTACGACCGTTAGGTTAGAAATCTTACTTAGTTTTATGATTGAAAAAGAAGAACACAGATTTCATCTTTTCAAACTGATTACAGAAGACTTCCAGTGACAAGCAAATCAAGTCAAGTCAAGTAGTATTACTATTATTTCAGTTACATACACAGCACTCAATAAAATGAAACACCATTCCTCCAGAACCATGATGTAAAATAAAACAAGATTACATAGAGGTGGACAGGGCTGGGCTACTGCAGGTGTAAAAGTGTAAGACTTTAAAACAAGTAAAACAATATTACAGAACAAGACAGCATCATTATATTTAATATATATATTCATAAACTGTAATAGGGAGGTCCCCCGTTGCAGCTATAACAGCTTCCACTCTTCTTGGATATCTATATATATATATATATTAGTGGGGGGCGGTTATTGATATTAACGTGCTGTGTTGACGTGAGACTCTTATCGATCAATAAAAAAATATTGCCGTTAATCTATTCACAAAGTTGGGTTGGGAGCTGGGTCTATACTACGCAAGCTATAATGACTTTCACCTTGATATTTTAGCGCGGATGTATACCTAGCCGAATTGCACTGTAGGGTGCGAGAACGAGTTATTGATCCTGTGTGTATGCCTGCTGTGAAAGACCACATCAAACGTGACATGCTAACATGGATGCAGCTATGAAGCCGCCGGGTTTGCTTCAGGGTTATTTGATTTTTAAGAAGCTTCCCAATGGAAACCTCGACAAGACTAAGGTTGTTTGTATCTTGTGCAATGTGGAATTAGCTGAGAAACCCATTCTCAAAGACTTACCTTTAGTCATTATTTGGGTAGCACACATATTCTAAATGCAGAAATCAAATGAGCCATTTTGATCTAGATTAATCTAGATTAAAAAAATTAATCGATGCCCACCACTAATACTGTGTGTGTGTGTATGTGTGTGTGTATGTATATATATATATATATATATATATATATGTATATGTATATACGGCATGTGTGCATACACCAAAAACCTGTATGTTTTTCAAACGCACGTGAAGACTCTTTTCGACATGTTTGTATAAGTGATGGTTAATTTTGTTATCCAAATTACTCACAATTTGTGTCTTTTAACTTTGTTTTTGTTGACTAACTGTTTTTTTGTAGCATGGATGAGAAACTTTTTAGGAATAATTTTCCTGACATGTCAGAGAACAGAAACTGTACCTATAGCTAAGCTGCGTACTTGCTATTGCAGAATTCTTCCGATCCAGCTGTTTTCACCATCACTAGCATTTAGCAAAGCCAAGAATATTATTCATGGAATCCATATCAGGTCTGATACTACGGAAGCAATGCACAAATTTTGTTGCTACAGAAAAGGTCCCTAACGCTTGCTGTCGCTGAACTGGAAATTCAAGAAAAAAATTAAAGCTCTTGTTTCATCAGCACACAAAGTGAATTCATGTATAGAGTTTTAACAGTAAACTAATTATAGCCACTTTTATCAGATGCAAGGAATGGAATGCTTATTATCACTAACTGAACTTTCTGCTTTATGTCAAATGATCACTTACAGGTTTAAAAAATGAACACAATGGCCTACACTTCAGTAGAGTCCAACTAATTTATCTGTCAAAGTTAAAAAATAAAAATAAAGCATGAAGCCAGTCCTTCAGAATCACTCCTTCAGAGAGACTCCTTCAGTGTTGATTACCTATAAAACCAACCCCCTTAATTTTACTCCTAAAAATGACCTTAATTTTGACCTTAATTAAGGGGTAAAACTACTGAATTTTCCTCTTACTTTTAAAAAGTTGCCCCTTAAAGAATAGAACCTCCTAAATAAATGATGTATGCTTAAGATCAAGGGGTTTCATGCTTGTGTCCTAATGCACTTATTAAGGGATCACATCACAAATTAATGGCCCCTTAATTTAGTTGGTGTATTTTTAGGGGTAAATTAAGGTAGGCCTAAGCACATTTTAAGTAACTTGTGTTTCGTAGTGAATGGTCCCCAACCTTTTTTGCGCCTTGGACCAGTTTAATGTAAAATAGTCTTTGCATGGGCTGGTATTCATACAACTAAAAGCAAAGTGCGTAAAAATATAAAAAAGCTTCGCAAACACTTGTGGGCTAAATTTTTGATGTATCACTTGACCAAGACGGGTGTTTTTTTTCCCCAAAATTAAAGATCTTTCAGACTCTGATAATCAATAAAACATTTTTTATTCTGTCTTTCTGCGTGGCCCAATACCAGATGACTCACGGAACGATGCTGGTCCTTGGCCCGGTGCTAGCGGCCCCCTGATCTAAAAGACTTGGATGAAAGTTTTCCTCTCCTTCTAATGTAGAACCATCCCAGTCCATAGCTAAATTCAAGTCATAATAAGAGAAACCACAAGGAATCAACACAAAACTACTACTTTGACCAGAACTGTCATCCAGACAGGTGATAGTCTGAGCCAAGGGAGAGGCAACTTTTGTTTTTCATTTGCAGCAGGCCAGAGAGCTCTTCATGATGACAACAAACACATGTTCCAGGTTCACTCAAGTGTAGAGGAAACACATGAAGAGCTCAGCACCACAGTAAGAAGCAGAGGAGAGTAAAGCAAAGATTAATAAAAAGAATAGCTGGCACATATTTGTCACATGATAAATAACAGACAAATAGTGTGCAGCAAAATGAAATACATAAACATCCCCATGTTGCTTACACATAATGGCAAGTGGGTGCAAGCATGCGTTTATTGTTTATTTCAAAAGATAAATATGAATGGGGCTGGTTTCTTGAGAAAATCCTTTTGAGTTCAACTGAACACAAAGGCCTCCACTTCAGTAGAAAGTCCAATTAAATTATTTTGTCAAATATCAAATAAAGCTAGTCCCTCAGAAGTAAAGCACTGGAAAATAAAGCAGAAAACGACTAGAACTAAGAAAATAAACCAGAAAACTATACTATTGGTATGAACAAGAAGTAGCTTACAGGGAACAGGATGAAGAGGCATGGATCAACATTCCAAACAGACAAATTACAGTCTAACTCAGCACAAAGAGAAAAGGAAACATGAGGGGTATTAATATGTGGGAAACAAAACAAGACAGAACAACGTTGGAGACATGCAGAGGAGTAATAACTGGAGTTGGCAAAGCCGAGACAGAGAAACATACAAATGCTTACACCTATGAGCCGAAAAAATATTACCACTCACAGATGAAGTGAATAATAATAACTGAGCAAGTCAAGGTCTGGGATATATTATAAAATAAATGGAAGTTGTTGAGTGTTTTTTCATTTTTTAGTAATATATGATTCACACAAAGTATACACCTCCAGCACAAGTGAATGAACAAAAAGTAAAAGGATATGAATGATGAAGAACTACCAATACACAACCACTTTTTACCAAATTGCTAAAACACCACCACCACACTACCTTCTCTTATGAGGTGGAGAGGGAGGATTATTAGCTGGCATCAACTACAAATATATTGTCACAACACATTATAACTCCCAAAACGTTTGAAAAGAAGAAGAAGGCATTTTTAATTGCCATTGTAAGTTCATGTAAAAATATTCCAGGTGATTTGGGGTCCTTTTGTAAGTCATCACTTTGATTGTAAAAGAAAACAAAAAATTTGAGATATAAGGTTTTGTCTTGACAGGGACTCGATACTAGATGTAACATGTAAGAATGGAACCATCTTGCAAACAAAAATACTTGTCTATTGGTCCTCAAATATTATGGCAGAAGCTGATGGTAAGGTTGGGCTGTAATAATATCAGTACATTCTGCTTTGAAACCTGTGCCTTCATTGTTTGACCAAATATATTTTTTATGTATTACATGTGTTGCTTGATGATCTGATGTCTTCACTAAAAAACTCTGGCACTGAAATCATGTCAAATTCCCAAAGTTAAGAGAAACACTACCCATAATGTCGCTAATATGTAATTAATAATATGACTTCATCACACATGAGGAATTTTTGGGGAATTAGCTTATAAAAAAACATCTGTAGGGAACAAAAAAAGGTCTTAATTTCGTTTAAATTGAGCAAGTTGAGTGTCTCTAAGGCTGTTGTTGTGTCTCCTTGTCACGGAAAGCTGGTTCCAACTAATGAACCAAAAATTCCATCAGATCTTGTACTAACACACTAGTGCTGTTTCCTCATAATTTGACCAATCAGATCACACAACTAGCCACCTACAAGCACCAGTGATGGTGGGGCCAGTTGCAAATTTGGTACTGGAAGGAGAGAAAAACAGTCCTCAAATGTAGTTATCAAAGGAAATCTCTGAGATCAAGCATTCATTTTTTAAACAAATCCAACAGAAGATTTAGATTTGAAGCCAAGCTACATAGATGAGTATTAATTGTTGCTAATAATCTGTCTGCCTTAGCTGTTTCAGTATCTGATGTGATCTGATATCCATTCTCCTTCTCCTCAAGGGAAGCCAGGCCAAACTTTCTTGTGGATGTACAAATGACTGTTTTCCCCTAAGTGGAAAAAAGCAGCTCAGCCTGAAGAAAAAATGCTGGAGCTTACAGGTCCGTGTACTAAAATATGCATGTTGTCAAAGAGAACAGAGCCTTGTATGTTGAAATCCTTCAGTTTGGACTTTATCTGCTTTTTTCAGGTGAAACAAATTAGTTGGTCAATGGTTAATATGATGTCAGATAGTATCAACATGCAATATTTTTTTCAAGAGACAACTTGATAAAGTGATAGCAATAACTCAGGCAAGTTTTTGTACGGATGTCAGTGTGAATAAACAGGGTTGAAGTCACTCAGTCCTTTATAATTTTATCGCATCTCTCCAACTGTCTAGCCTATTTATGCATTAAGACAGCTACCAACCCGTCAACCCCCCACATTCCTTCCCAGCAAATTCAACAGTGGCTGTAAACAGTCCAGATTAAAAATGCAGTTTTCCACAAACGTCTGGAATTTATTCAAACTGCCCTCAAGAGTCTTCAAGTGGTGGGAAATAGGACTCCTATCCCAGCCACATTTACCTGTTCCTTAAACTCTTTCCCTCTCTCTCTCTCTCTCTCTCTCTCGCTATCTCTCTCTCCCTACCCTCTCTCTCTCTCTCTCTCTCTCTCTTTCTCTCTCTCTCTCTCTCCCTATCTTTCTCTCTCCCTCTCTCCCTATCTCTTTCTCTCTCTCTCTCCCTACCCCTCTCTCTCTCCTTCTCTCTCTCTCTCTCCCTATCTCTTTCTCTCTCCCTATCTCTCTCTCTTTCTCCCTATCTCTCTCTCTCTCTCTTTCTCCCTCTACGTCTCCCTCATCCCCATCTCCCTTCTGAAGAAGAATTCCTGTTTAACTGCAGAGGATGAGAGCATTTTATTAGTGACAAGCCAGGAAAAGAGTCACTGATGCACAGGGTGCTGAGAGAGAAACAGACCATGAAATTGAATCCATGCAGTTATAGGTGCTGAGTCAAACACACTTTATCATAATCCTGTCTCTGTCTCAGCTTTTCACTCAAAACTAACAGATCTGAATAATTTATTGTATATACTGAATAAGGCACTTTAGGTAATACATAATTAATATTAGATACTGCAGATAACACCAG
>JBBPDH010000151.1:5242292-5252629 GCA_037974565.1 Clupeocharax schoutedeni
ATTTTTTAGTCAAATAAATAAACAATCCATGTCATTTTACCAGGGGTATTTAAACTTCCAAATACCATAAGTCAGCAACCACCCATCCAAACATTAAATAACTATATAAATAACAAATAAATAGGTTTCTTAAGTGCTCCTTGATCACATCACTTGCAAGATATTGCTTATGCTTAGTTGTAGCAGGCCTCATATGTTTCCTGCTCTGACATTTCATGCTGCCCAGATTGTTTGGATCAAGATGTGTTTGTCTGATAAACTCTGCACTGAAACCCAATCTCTCGAACCCCTGCATTACAGACTGTCTGCTTAAACCTTTATCCTCTCTGCAGCCTCTCTAAAGCGCTGCCAGGATTCCTCTTGCCATTGCTCTGTTTGGCAGGGTCTACCTGTTGGATCGGTAGAAAATGTTCTTAACAGTGAGAACCTGCAAATCATTCTGTTTAAGCATCACAGTCTGTCAGCTCAGACTGTCTGTGAGATGATTAAAATATTGTGTGTCCTATTCCTTGCAGTAGGCTTTCCCTGCCAGAACAGCCTTGATATTATATCAGTAAATTGGCCTTTCCACCTCCTGCTCCTGCTTGGCTCACAAAACATAATACGCCTTCAGCAAGGAAACCAATTTCTCACCCTTGGTACATAATAAACACAAACAAAAGTGCTTTTAACTTGATTAAAATGGGTTTCGGTATGTCAGACAGCTGGACATGAAAAATGTATGCAGCTTGTTCTTGGTTTTTACATTTAAACATTGATTAAATATTTTGATTAAAGTTAAATGATAAGCTAGATTTGATTTGTTATGCTTCCTTAGCACAATTTCTCACCATTCAATACTAACATATGCATTCAATACTAAACAGGTATTCCTTATGAAATCCAGGGTTTTACAGAGGTCACCTCCATTTGCTGCAGTAAGAGCCTCTGCTCTACGACTAAAGTGAATACTTTATACAGGATGTTAGAATACTGCAGTCAGGATTTGATTGCATTCAGCCACATAGGCACTGCTGAGTCAGGTACTGATGCTTAGTTCTGGATCACAAACACCACTTCAAGTCTTTCCGGAGGTATTGTAGCTCCAGAGAATGCAGTTCCATTGCTCCCCAGCACAAAGAGGGCTTTATTCACTTCTATCAAGTGCTTGGCATTGGGCACAGGGCCAAGATTTTAGGGTATGTCCAATTTTCTTATTTACATATACAGTATAAAAATACTTGCAGTCTTATTAGAATGCATTCCCAAATATGTCAATCCCCATACAAAAAAACAAGCAATCAACAAAAGACATAATTTTTCTACCAAAGATGACATAAAATAAAAACACACAAACAACAATGTTCAATAAATTAAAGGGTGTGCCTTTCCAATATTATATGCACATTTTGAAAAAGCTTTTAATGAAAAAGCTGATTATTGGCCTGATTATTGGCCTGTACTGTTGGTGGTCGGCAGGTCATTGCTGGTGGAGAATCTCTCTCTCTGGAGAGACCTCAGGGTATGTTTGCGAGGTCAGGTACTGATGTTGATGGTCAGTTCTGGATCACTAGTGCTGGGGTTGTTCATACTCCCCTGTCAGACACTTGGCACTGGGCATGGAGACCTTAGGCTCATGTGTGGCTGCTCCAGATCGTCCAGATGTTTGTATGAATCACGAAAATCGGATAGACATATTCTTCTGACTATTGCACGTGAGTCAGTGGTAAAATAGAGTGCCTTCCCTGTTTACCCTCAAAGTTCTGCAGCGGGAGCCAAGGCCTGCTGGCGTCTGAGTTTTGATTTAGTACCCTGCTCTCTTGTGTGTACTAATTATCCACACAGTGCAGGGTGCGCACAGGATAGCGCCACAACTTCAGCCTGCTGCCGCTTTTCATTAGTTTGGCATTGTCTTATACTAAAAATAGTATAGCACCTCCTATAACCTTAGACACACACATTTCATTTTAATTGTACAAGAGCTGATCCAACCTTGACTTTACAGAAGCGATTTATAAATAATGAACAAACGGGTTATGATAATTGCAAAGTATGATGACCATTGTAAACTGGTTCAGTGGTTCAGTAGTAACGAGATTCAGCAGATTAAAAGAATTTAAATTCAGTACCAGTCAACAGTTTGGACATAGAAGGTCTTCCTTACTTTTACTGTTTTACACACTTTAGGATAACAGTAGACACCAAAACAAAGTAAAAGCACAAGAAATGACAAGAAATGAACAATTTCTACTTTACATTCTTTTAAAAATTTGCCTTGATGCAGCTTTACGCACCCTACGTATTCTCTTATGCTACTGAGGCACCATGTGGGATGCTTTTCCAGTACAATACATCTTATTATTGTTTTAAATGTTCTCATACATCCCCATCAGATTTTCTTATTTGTATTTGTCTTAGAACCAAATGTCTTTATGTAAATGGCTATAGATCAAAATGTCTTAAAGAGTATGAAAATTTGCATCGTTGGTTTGTTGGTTTGCATATGACATAATTGCAATTACTCACAGTACTTTTGATAATTAAGTGTATTTGAAAGCAAGCACTTTTGCACTTTAACTCAAGAAAAGTTCAGATTCTTTGTTCTCTCTTGATGTACAAATGAAGGGTTCCATTGACACCTGCATGAAATAACATTCTAGCACTTGCAACTATAATAAAATGTGGGTTTGTGGTTTATTTGAACTCTCAGAGCTCTAAAATTCTTAGAGTTCGTCTATGAAAGGCTCTGCTTCTGATATAATTCAGAATCATAAAGAATCACATCTTTAACTTTAATTAGAGCATGTATGTATGGTTTACTATTGTGAAAGCACTTTTAATGCAGGAGGCCTAGGCTAGCAACCTTGAGACAAAACAGAAAGCAAAAATTTGCAAAGCGTGACTGTTTATGTTTGTCTCCTGTTTGGATATTTGTCAAGGTTTGGGCTTCGTTTATTTAGAGAAAGAGCATGCTTTCCTTCAAATGCCATGATCTAATATACCAGATGGAACCATGGCAATATTTTTTACAGCTTGTCTTGTTTTGATAAATCGTGTTGTCCAATAATTACTGCTAAGCACTAACTGGTAGGTCGTTATGTCACTCGTTATTTTAATGCAGTCAGTTGTTCCATTAAAATGATCTTCATTTTGTGGATGAATGACTGGATCTTGCCCTAAAATCCGCTGTCAGCACAGGACAGTGTTCCCTGAAATGGTTGGATGATTTTACGCAGACACACTCAAAAAGAGGGTGCAAGAGGGGCAGAAATTAGTCACTCTAAACGCACACATTTTGGGGTGTAATAAGATAGTTTTAAACAAAACATTCCTTTTTTCAAAACTCTTTTTTTTCCCCAGAAACTGAACAACTTTGGTAGGAGCTTTATATAATTTGCATTATTTTTTGGAACATGTTGGCTTTTCTGGCTACAGCTTTTAACATGACATTTCAATAAGTAGCTTCAGGCTAGTTTGACATGCAATAAAAGTGCAAAAGTGAGTGGAGCAAGACTGTTTGTGAGGAACCTACAGAAGCACAGTTTGTCTCCAGCTATTCAAGGAGGCCAGGAGAACTTGTCGTTTGTTCCAAAGCGGGGGCTCCAGAAGACATAAATCTGCAGGAATCAAGTACAATGCTATCAATAGCTTTAAGCGTCTTAAATTGTTGTTGAAGTACAATTTATTGTGGATTTTTTTCATTCTGTTTTATTTCCCTCTTGGAGCTGTCTTGATGTTCATACAAGCAGATCTAATCCCAGTTTAACTGCATAACTGATCAGCTGTTCTAGGTATTAAGATAAGGTTGACTGTGAGAAGCTGGCCTCAGCTCAGTGTGGAAGGTTAGTTTTCTCTGGCTTTTTCCTGGCATATGCAGAACATTACACTTTTTTCTAGGGTTTCAAGAACACAATTGGACTTATACTTCTGATGCCAATGCCAGCTTAAAATTTTTGCACATCAGTGACATGAATAACTCTTTTGTACTTGATGAATATGACTATGAAAAAATGTTTAATGTATATGTTTAATAAAATGAAACTGATAGTTAGAAAGTACTGCCATGTGTGACAGAATAACATTAGCATTTTGTTGCAATTACAGCTTCAAGACATCCACCTTTGTGGCTAAATTATGGCCCAATCCTTCGCAATTTCAAAGTCCTCAAAAAAAGTTAGGAGATTGGCTAAGCCATGCAAGCATCGTCACTTGTTTTAGATACCAGTCTCGGGCTCATTATCTTGCTGGACTTCAGGAAGTTCTTTCACCTTCACAATCAAAGATACTTGTAGCATGAAATCTTTCCTAGCAAAAGCTATTTATTTTACTATGACACCAGGTGTGGTTTTTGCATGTGTACAGATTACAATGTACAATGTACCCTTTTAGTCTTTTTAAACATGTTGTGTTTATGCTTAAAATATATACACTGAAATTATTCTCTGAAGTATACATGTTCCCATAGGCGTCATAATGCTGTGGACACTGGGCCATCTGTCTGGGCTTTGCTTTTTGAAGAGTGGCTCATTTTGTCCCCATTACATTTTTGTAAGATAAATTGATAAATATGCTCAATTCACACCCTCTCCCAACAAAGATAATCCCACCAACACCCACCCCTACTCGCAACATATAAAAAATCTGACCATGCCGAAACCAACCAGCCACCACCCCCACCCTCACTCAGTCGACTTACACAGTCACACTCCCCTTAGCAAAATCAATAAAGTCACCAACACTTTTCAAACCAAATTGACCCCATGTGCTTGTTTCACCTCACCATGACTAAATATGATTTAGCCCAGGTCCTTTCTAACACATTGTCTTTTCTGTGCGTCTTACCACCCCAAGGAATCCCACTGTAATATGTAAGGGTTGCTTATTAGATCACAACATTGACATACTACATACAAAACAAGAACAGGTGAGACTCTCTATATCTTCCTCTCCCTTGCTCATTCACTCACTCTGCTTTTCTCTCTCACTTTTGACCTGAAACTTTCTTTCTATGATTTAATCCTCTCAGAATGAATGGTAACATTTTCCAGCCCAAGTGGCGCATGACCTACTTTTAAAAGACACACAAGCATGTGGAAAAGAGTTAAGATCCTTCTTCACTTCCCCATGGCTGGCCTTACTTTTAATAAGCTCGCAATTACACATAATTATGTCCTATAACTTAATATATGGAAATGAGGTCATTGTTGTTCACCTCTGAGCAGTCAGTGACATCGTGGTTCCTGGTAAGAAATTTCAACATTTTGGTCACCACATTTAGAAATTTTGGAGGAGATTATCAGTACAACAACAGAAATAATTTATTTGAGTTGGTTGGTGCTAAAAGCAATGAGCCAAGTTTGTTTTTTTGCATATGTTTTTTGCCTATTGCTGGTGTGTCGCTGGTCAGACAGCAGACCACTTGGTTGCACCTTCGAACAGAAAATTACATTCATGTTTGACTCCATTATTTCAGAGAATAGATATATGTCCCCAGTTTCCAAGAATGCTTTTGTTCCACTTCAGACAAGGATGTCTGGGATGTTAAATTATTGCTCTTTGGGAAAGTCAGGTTCATCCATTCATCCATTAAGACCATCCATCAACATGCTTAACTGTCTATGCTGTCCATGCAGTTTGGATGGGATGCTCTGGAGCAGCCCCACATGAACCAAAGGTCATGCGCAATACCAAGCAACGAGATATAAACCCCTTTAAAGCCCCCCAAGCACTGGGCAGTGGAGCAGTGGATCTGCATTCTCTGGAGTGATGGAGCTCTATTCAATACCTTTGGGAGATGTTTAGAGCTTATTATCCTGCATCAGTACTTGACCTCACTAATGTTTTAATGATGGAGTATAATCAAATTCTCATAGCATTGGACCAGCATTTAGTATAATGATTTCCCAGATTCCCAGAACAGAAGTGGTTGCTACTTCAGCAAAGAAAAGACAATCCTCATTTTAATGTATATATATACATTTGAATGTACACACATCAAGCTTCATATTAATTTGAGCAAAAATTTGGATGAGCAAGTGTAAACAAACTTCTATACACTGAAGGTTATTCTTCTGTACATTGAAGAGACTAAAGGCTGAGATTAGGCTTAATCTATGTTTGTTTAACCAACCCACAGTGAACTGTATTAACCAGTTAATCAGGAAAAAAAACAAGACAGTCTAAGATTAGATCGTGACACTGCACAGAAATTTGTACCAACCTTTGTAAATCTACAGAGTAATTGAAGGATGACGGTTGAGATGGACATGTATGGCACTCTACATTAGGTCATGTTCCAAGTTTGGGAGTAGTTAGAGTGCAATTTAGATTTTAGACTAACTGCAACAGCTCCAAGGCTGAACAAACTGTTTATTTCTGAGGAGAAAAATAAACATCTTCTCCCTCGGAGTTAAACGATAACAGAACCTAATGCTCTTGTGATTTTCTCTCTCAGACTGCATTTATTACAGAGACTTTTATTGCAGATCTTAGACAAGGTACAACATTTGTTTATGACCCTTTCTATATGTTAAGGCAAGATCTTTTGGAAACTAGTACCTCATATGATACATTAATATTTTTAATTCTAGTTCTTCAGATTTGAATAGTGTAGGAATAGAAATTTGAATAAAACATAAGGTAGCAAACTGGACTAAAATTGGCTTGCAAAGATTTAACCCTAAAGGAAATTGCCTTATGGTTTTGTAGCTTTTATTTTACTTTTTATTTGACATTATTCAAACATATTGACCAATGAATTACCCATGACCCATTTAACTGTTACTGACTGCAAAGCAGATTCAACAACACTTATATAGATAATAGAAAAGGGGAGATTCAGAGACCACCAGTGTGGCACATACTTTTCACTAAATTTAGACAACGTGCAACCACTGAAGATTTTAAAGAATGCAGTTTCCATTTACACTACCAACATGTGAATATTTAAAACTAACAAGTTGCAAAGTAGCTGTTTAGACATTTGGCCCTTGGCTTGTTAAAAACTACTCTGGTCCCCAAGCACCCCTGAAGCAGATGATTTGGGTATTGCACTATTCATTATGATCCCTCTTATCAGTTTAACTTCAAAGACACCTATTATTTTATCAGTTTAAAGATATGACCTGTTGCAGTCAAATACTCCTGTCCTTTTCCGACAAAAAATATAGTAATGTTTAATATGTTGAAGCAAACCATTCCCATGGACGGACTGACAGTAGCGTTTAGCGCTGCGTATAACTGTGTGATGCGGCTCATTGACAATTGTAACCCCTTATCTGTGCTTAAACTGATATAACGATGAAATTAATTTGGTCCCAGACAACCTGTTTCAACAAAGAATGAGAAAATTCAGAAAGCTTCTGTAGCATGTGTTTATTTTGGAGTTGAAATATGAGAATGTGCTCAGCCTTGTTATTGTCTGTCTCTTAAAAACAGCAGTTACCATCATAAAACTCTGGGAAACAATGGCTGTCTAAAAGAGAGATGACCTGGCTAGCTAACCTTGTGAGTCCCTTTTAAAAAACACAGTTGGGCAAGTTTGTCTAAAATGCCAAGTAAAACATGAATGTGTTTGAATATTGGAATAAGGAATGGCTGGTCTGTTAGATAAGACACGCTGGTTTTCCACTGGGTGATATCTTTTGTAGCATGCTAATGGTGGCCAAGTCAGGTCTCGCTCTGTTTTAGTTCTCCATAGCTTGACTACAGACTTTGTTACTGATGACCACCACATTGTCCTGCGTGGGCTCTGAAACTGTACTGTACTTGCAAACTGCCTTGCAATGGTCATATCAGAATAAAAGAAAATTAGTTTCTGATAAGACTAGATGTGTGAGTCAGTTGTGGCGTTCTTCTAGGAACTGTTCTAGTACCCATTTTGCTTTTAATGTACAAACCTCCCAGAGGACAGACAATTACTCAGTGTGGCATTTCATTTCATATTTGGGGCAAAAATATTCAATTTCTTTAAAAAAAAAAACCCCACAACAAACAAACAAAACCAGTCTTAAGAGTTTTGAATACTTCTTGAAATACCAGTTGACGCTGGGTTAGCAACAATCCATTTACCATTACTACAAACCTGGGTATAAACTATAATGCCTCTCTGACCTTTGGGGTATAAATTACATTAATCTAACAAGAGACATTTTCTTACTTAGTTTTTTTGTAATTACTGTTCATTTTTAAATTTTTAAGGCCTTGCATTAAAGGGAGACATAACTGACTATTTGTCTTTTGTATTTGAAAAAGCACATTTTTGCTCTAAAGAAATTCTGTCAAAAACTGTATTAGCACCGAATAGGCTACTTTGAAAATTTTACGACACACTTCATTGGTCACACATTATTTTAAGTCACCTAAATATTATGTAAATATCTGTTAAAACTCAGCTGAGGATCACAGTCAGAGTTCAGGTGATGTTTAAGATTAGGTTTACGTTTGGGCTGGAGTTAGGGTTAGGTTTAGTATTGGATTTTGGTTTTGAGTTAACGTCAAGGTTAGGTTTGTGATTAAGTATGAGTTTGGGGTTAAAGTTGAGATCAGGTGTTGGATTATATTGAGGTTAAAGTTAAATCTAGGATTAGGTTTTAGGTGTTGTGTTTAGGTTTTAGATTAAAATTAAGGTTAGGTTTAGGTTTCGGGTTAAAGTTAAGGACAGTTTTAGGATTAGGTTTAGGTTCAGATTTTAGTTTTGGGTTGAATTTATGGATAATTTCAGTATTAGGTTTGGGTTTAGGTTTTGGGTTGAAGTTAAGGATAGTTTTAGTATTCAGCTTGAAGTTAATAATAGTTTTAGGATTAGGTTCTAGGTTGTTAAGGATCAGTTTTTCCCACATTGTTGATTAGGCCTGGTGTAGGTGCTGGTCTCACACTTTCTATGCTAGTAACGCACTAACCCATGTAACATCACACATAAGTGGTTTCCATGTTCTCCATAGCACCTTTATTCAGTTCTCAACCTTTCCTGAGCAAATGGAACTTTTTGTCTGCCCTAATATGGGCAATATTCCCAAGCCAGCTGATGTTGAAGGTAAGATGATACAAAAATGAGTACAAAAGCTAGCAAAACTCATTTAAAAAAAACTACAAAAACATAATTCATGGAAAATTTGTTACATCATCAATGTATAGGTCATTGCATTTGTAAGGCTTCAAGCAATCCCCAGTCACTGCTTAGTCGGCCGTGTGTTTCGTATTACAGGTTCCATTTAAGCTACTTATTGAGTCATAGTAAGATAAATTATTCCAGACAGAAATAACGTCAGAAGCCATTCTCAATCATTGGGAATTTCTGAGGATAGTATGTCCCTGAAATGTTATTAATAAATTGAGCACACATGCTTGTATTTCCATCATATACAGACTGCTTCAAAAAGTGCTTGATATTTGAATAATTATATAGGAAGGTGTTATTTTAAGTATTATATTCTCTCTGTCAGAAACAGTATGTTGTTTTGGATTCAGTTTCCATGGTGAGCAAAAGTTCATTTATGGAACTGGCAAACAGAGAGAGAGAGAAAGAAAGGATGGAATGTACAAGCCAGTGGTGTCTGGCTTTCAGAAAGTCCTTCCGTTACCATTTCCCAGGGATTGGGACACCACATTCATACCAGCCCACAAAAGGATGAGGCGTGCGCCTGCCTATGGGTCCGAAATTTACAGGCTCCTGCCTATATGAACGATAATAACCTGAAATGCACAGAAATAACTTAATTAAAGTGCTGCTTGTATACTCTGATGTGGAATGAAGATAAGCAATACCTGATTCATTGTGCACCATGAATGATATACAGCCCCAGAAAAAAATGAGACCACTGCAATTTATTTTTAAATCAGCATCTCTACTAGTATGACAACCATTCTATGCCTGTGTGTATTAAATCACTGCACAAGCACCTCATTCTGCTTTATGAGGGACTTAGTGATCCCCTGAATCACATCTTATTTAATGAGGAAAAGTATAAAAACACTGCTGTAATCAACACTCTCCTCACGCAATGTGACCAGTTTGAGGGTAAAACACTACCCTCAAAGGTAATTATTGCTATTATGTCTAAGAGGGAACAAGTTCTGCAAATGCTGCATCATTTCTCTTATTTTCATGTATTGTTATTTCCTTAAAAATTCTGCGTTAAAGAACATTTGTATATATGTGTATTTGGAAGTTAAAAACATAGGCAAGGCTGTTCAGTTCAAAATTTGCACCTATAAATGATAAAACTTGAGAAACTGTAAATTTTTTTAGTAGTCTCTTATTTTTCTCTGGAGCTAAATATCATATAATACACTGCTCACAAAAATTAAAGGAACACTTTAAAGAAACACATTAGATACATCAGATCTCAATATGAAGT
>JBBPDH010000151.1:5266420-5281806 GCA_037974565.1 Clupeocharax schoutedeni
TTTCACTCTTCTGTCCAGTTCATCCTAAAGCAGCTCAATGGGGTTTAAGTCTAGATACTTCTGATACCAGTCTAGATGCCAGCTTGAAATCCTATTAAGCTTGAAACATTGGGGTGTTCTAAAACTTTTGACCGGTAGTGTACTTTAAGTAGAACTAATGTTGAAGTTCTACTTAATACTCTGAATTGAAATTAGAATTTGACCTATAAATTGGATGATATTATATATATATGTTATATATGTTATTGGTACATGTTAAAATTCATATTGGTCAAAATTGCGCCCTAATTCTAAACAAAGTGAAGTAAATGCGTTTTCTTCTGTGTAACTAAGAGACATCTCACATGCTGACATTACAAGTCCACTGTTGCTTGTAGTAATACTTCCAGTATCTCTTATGTTGCTCCCTAGGTGTTCATAACAAGAGTTATAAAACTGCCGTAAACTCTAGTTGCCATTAGTGCAAGTTTAACCGTGCTAAAGCTCATACGGAGTTCATCTGGATGTTTAGATCTTGCTTGAACGTTACTAATGCTTTTTCTTCTCCTGGTGCTACTGGCTCCTCTGGTGTCTGCGGTGTTGACACACGTGCTTGCTCTCTCTCTCACTCCCTGATGGCTCAGCATGCATACATCACCCTTGCAAGTAATTGACGGGCTACTTCATAAAACAATGAGGAGCTGGCTTGTTATGGTACGCTCATTCTTAGGGTGTTTTCGCATGCTCTTTTTTTCTGGCCAAAACAGCTCATGTCAAGCTTCTGCCAAGGAAAGCACATTAGCGGAGCTGCAAGATGGTGTGAGCTCTCAGGATACTGGCAAATGACCAGAAAAGGGGTATCCAGGTCAGCACGACCACTGTTCTTGACAAGGCTGACACCTACACACAATGTGGTTAAACAGAAGTTCGTCAAAGCAGTTGATTCACCGTAACTTCTCTAGAGTTTGTTTACTGGCCAGTCTGTCATTTCAGTCTCTTTCCTGTCATCAGCACATTTCCAAACTGCAATTTCAGCTCATGCTTCCATGTTAAATTTCAGAAAGTGGGGGCATTGCACTGACTCTTCATTCTGCTTTCTATCACATGCCTTTAGCTGGTCTTAGATCAGAAGCATGAGCATGGCTAATGTAGATAAGCACAGCAGACACAGTGCTGTTATGGTCACAACATACTCTATCTCTACAGGCTGTGCTAGACAGGAAGTGAGGGGTGGGATAATGTTTACAGTCACCTCGGGCTACCTCTCCAGCCAAGCCCCAGCCCCACACAACCATCTGTCAGATGCACTCAACATCTGTTTCTGTATACAAAGCACTGGACAAGGAACAATGAGCAATAGAAAACATGTTAATGTCTTTGGACACGAGTCCTGCAAAGACAGAATCACATTTCAAAATTCATTAGGCTTTATTTGATTATTTGGCATTTATGTTGGGAATTTTAGTACAATTATCTGTTCTGCATACTTGGAGTTACCTCAGCATCCACCAGTTCTCCTCTAAACTTTAATCTAGCTCTACCCTGCCCAATCCAGCTTCCAAAAGACCTTGATTAGCTGTGATGGATCTTGATTGTAATTAAACTATGTAGGAATGTAGAAGTCTATGAGCACAGATGATTTATCCAAAAGTGAAGGCCATGCGAAATAGCTGAACTTGAGAAAACAAATACAAATCTACAGTAAGTTATCAGCCAGAACAGTTTGAATGATGTTCTTCCTTTTCAGAACCTTGGAGGCCACATCTGTCCATTTTATCTTTGAACTGAAGTATCTGATATGTTATTATGATGGGACACAGAAACACTCATGCTCAGCTTGCAATGAGGATATTTGGAATTTTCCTAGTAATAATTAGTCCGTGCTTTTCAGTCAAACATATTCATGATGTGCCTTTATGAGAAGCCAAAGTAAAATGTAGGGTCAGTTAAAGAAGGTTCTCTGAACACTGCAGGATTGGGCTGCACCCAGAGTTTTGGCTATCATTTACAGTGTTGAGTGGAACCCACTTTCATACACATTTTCTGTTTGATCTGGAACAGAATACTCACAGCACTGCCATTATTTAGAGAGCTAAGTTTCTCTCTCTCTTTTTCTACCTCTCTCTCCCTCTTTGGGCAGGAATCCATAGCCCACAAACTTTATGATTATTTATAATGTTACGTTTAAATGCTTTCAATCAAGCAGTCAGAGGTATTTCCTACAGAAGCTGCCCACATGAAACAACCAGAGGCCTTTAGAGACTGTTGCCAATGGCCTTCTGCAACAGACCAAGATGAAATAATACCTGGGACAGAAGTTAGGACAATGGCTTAATATCTCATGCGGTGCCATTCAAACGTAAAGCAGGGCTAAGTCTCTTAGACTGAGCTGGATTTAAAAAGTAACACTAGTTTGAAACAACAAGGTAAACCTTTTCTTTAGCTACATGTAAACAGATGCATTACCTGTGAAGCGTTTCTTGCCAGTGATGTCAAACTCTGAGGACGGGGTGTTGTTGAGTGGGCGTGGAGTCTCAGGAGTGGGGGGCTGAGTGGTGGTGGGAAGCTGGACAGTCGTGGTGTCTATCAAAAATTCATCTGTAAAGTAAAAGTACATTATAAATCGCAGCACAGGACTTAAGGATGCTCTTACCCTGTTGCCTAATCTCTATTAAAGTTAAGGTAAATATTGGGCAATTTCTATGGTTTTTTAAGTGAAAATATGTTCACATCCTCTATAGAGACCACACTTAATGCACAGTTAATTAAAAGATGAGGATGATGGACTCATCTATGCCAGGACAGTACACTACACCAGTCCTTGTGCAAGGCTCCTAACATTACAGTCACCTACATGTGTTTAAACTGCCACGCTGAACAAATGTAAATAAGACAGTGTAATTGTCTTTATACGTTTTATAAGATGTATAAGTTTACTTAACTAGGAAAAAAAAGTCGTTTGGGCACATTTTATACTGATGTTTTGTTTGTTTCACTATATTAATCGCTATACTACGTTATTTCCAACTGATTTTTTAAGGTTTCTAATCTTATTTAATCTTATCTAATCTTACTGTCTGCTACAATTTGCAGAATTATTAAAAATGGGTTGCCTGTAGAGGATTTGTACCTATTTTATTACTTAGAATATCGATACTTAGAATGTAATTTGGAATGTCTGTGTTTTCTGTAATTACAAAGCCTTTTCTATATCCTTCATTATTGTTATTATTTTATACAGCAAATATGAAGTTATTCTTTTAAAGCATAACTTTTAAAGTTATATACAATCAACCCATTAGAACAACTGTATCATCTCATTACCCAGGATCCTAACACAATGAGACAGCAATTGTTGGGAAATTATCCATGCAAAGTGAGTATAAGAAAAAGGTATAATGTATGCAAGTTAGTCCTTGTAACCTTTTGGGGCCATTGATGTGACGAATGTGTTCAAAAGAACAAAATGACAAACAATTACACAACGAGGTCCATTTACTGATGAGTAATTCCCAAAAATCATCCAAGTCGACTCATTCTCAGCACCAGGCAGCTGGGACATTCTCCCTCTGTTAGTCATGCAGCACACTGACTTTGCTTTGGAAAAGAAAACGACAGAAAACTCAACCCAAACCACAGCAGTAAACAAGCATATAGCACAAGAAACAGAGTAAGTCCTGAAGTCAGAGCACAGACAACACGAACGAGAACAGAAAAAAGGCAAAGCTCAACAGCCAATCACAGCCAGACTCAGCCAATACCTTCCTCTCTAGCAAAAGCATCGTCATGTGCAATGGTGATCATAACCATGGAGTCTACTCCCATCCCTGAGCCAGCTTCTGTAGGTGGAGCAAGAGACACTGGAGCATGTTCTCAAATGCACAGCATACCGTACTCATCACTACACATTACCAAGCATAACTCACAATGCAGCTCAAACCTCTCCACAGTATGCACAGCATTCTCTCTTTTCTTATCATAAACTCTCAGATGATCTGTGCAGAATAGGAAGCACTTTCACATAGCACTGGCCATCATCGTCTCAGAGATGCTTACTATAAAAGAGGCTGAGTGACTGAAAAAAGAGGTTGAGGGAGATATGACACTTTTGAAAGAAACCAGTTGATCTACTGAATGTGTTCTGTAATATTCAGGTTTCATTTTGAACCATGCCATCAATAAATGACCCAAGTCTCTCAGCATAAAAAAGGAGGTTGTCTAGACATCTATCTCAAGCAGAAGCACCCCAGAACTCTGGTTCCCTCTTGTTTAAAATAGGTGGCCAGACCACCCAACCACCCCTTTTATGACTAGAGACTGTGAGGGGACCGAGGAACAGAGAGGAGATGAGGGTCGGTAAGGTGTGAAAAACCTTGTCATGGGAGAGTTGGATTTTTTAAGGATGTCAGATTAAAAGGGGTTTCAGACATGCCCCGCCTTTCAAATGTCATTTATCACATGGCTTATTAAATACTTTTTATATTTAACATAAAATGTCAGTTAATAGGATTTTATTCTATAAATCTCACCCAATAATGCAATATGACATTAAACCCAAAGTCACACACACTGAATCCCTTAGCTCCAAACCAGATACCACAATGTACAGGGACCTGTGTAAGGATAGTGCATATACATTTAGAGATGTCATCAGTTCGCATTTAGGCAAATGGCTGGTATTTATCCTGAGTTTGATATAATAAAAGAAAGAAACTTGGATGAGCAGGGGGCTCTAGTGCAACATGGAAATACATACATGTGTTGAGTCCATAACAGCTGGTTTTAAGTTCGGTTCAGTTTAGTTGTTTGCGAGGAACAAACACTTGTGTCAATCAGTAACATGCCAAAAGCTCATATTTGCACTGGTTTGAGTTGGTTTTTGGCTTGCTTGTCCTCACCACCTGGATTACCCACTAGACCAAAAAGTTTTCTGGCATGTCTGTTATAAACATCATTTCTATGGGAAATTAAGTTAGTCAGAGGCCCTCTCAACTACAGAGAGTGGCTACTCTAGAATGACAACAAGCAGCTTACCTTCCTTGTGCAAATGTATATTTGGTAAAGCTTTCCTAAGTTACAGAGGCTAAGAAATTGTGGATACTAACTAGATGCCAATGATAAATCATGTTTCACGACAGGGAATTATGTGGTATTAGCAGTGAGCCAAACCCACTTTAATATATTCTTAACCCTTGAGATTAGGATACCACTAATTTCCCTTGCATTCCCAGGACATCTGTGGTTAAACTTTTTCAAGCCATGTTTCATATGCAAGTCCATCTTAAACCGCTGACTATTTTGTCATGCAAAAGATTGATTTCTAACCATTATGTATTCCTTCTTTATTTGTTCAATCTTAAAAATGTGCTTTTTCACTCACCATCTGGGTAGCAGTCCAGTATCCCGTCATTATCCATTGTAGGGTAGCCATTTGCATCCAGCCTTGAAAATGTTCCAGGAGGACAGGTAGGAAAAGCTTCAATGGTTGTGGGCTCCAGAGTTGTCATCTCTGTTGTTGTAGGTTCAGGAGTGGTTGTGGTAGTAGTGGTAGTTGTGATTGTTGTTGTAGTTGTAGTAGTAGTTGTGGGTGGTGTAGTTGTAGTTGTAGTACTGGCTATAGGACGATCCAGGCCCACCACTGGTTTCCCTCCCACAGTAAGGAACTTTTCTTTGGGGTTAACCACAGGCCGACTGTCCCTCCCATGACCAAAAAGAGCCACGCCCTCCTGGTTTACTAATGGGGTTCCCTGTTCGTCTATAGGAAAATGGCATAAAGATGAATTGATTTACATTGTGAACATTTTCATCTTAAGAAAATGAATATACATATGATGTGAAAACAGGACCAAGAATGAGGAATCCCACCAAAAATAGTTTTTCCATCTTCTCCAAGGACAACTTTCCTGGGTCGACCCTTAGTATCCTGCAAAACTCTCCCATCTTCATTCATTAACACCCCTTTATCCAGATCTACAACCTAAGGGAGGGTACATTCACTGTAAATACATGAGAAAAATTAAACAACACACATGGCAGGAACACATACCACATCACACAGTGTCACATGACTTTAATAAGGTAGTTTGTTTGGCCGAGAAAGCTTCGTAATTTATCACTTAGCTAACACACCCATTTGGTTCCATCAGGACCTGTGATATGTTTCATTCCATTTGCTTTTGTGTTTTCATCTGCTGTAGAGGACATTTTGCCATTTGTAGCTGTAAGATTTGGTCGGCCATTTTTCCCTATATATGCAGCAAAAAAGAAAATATAAGATATTGTATCTTCCTCGACTTATAAACATTTACATGAGATTTGCAACACTTAGTGCAGAATATTGAGCTTACCTTGCCCATAACCGGGTTTGTAGCTACTAGCAGGGGATTTCCCTCTTGAAATGGTTTCAGATCTGCTTGGATAGCGCAGTCTTGAACTCACCACTGGATTACGTGATTGTGCTGAGGTCTTGGAATCAGCCTCTATGTTGCCATTTGAGTTTTCAGTGGGGGGCGTGTTTTGTTTAGCAGGGGAGCCCAAGCGTGTATGCTGTACAGGTTGCAACCTACCAGTGAACTGTGTCCCATTTAGACGACTTGCTACGACAGGACGTAACCTTCCATTTGAACCAATAACAGCTCTGCGAGGAACAGTGGGGACAGACTGAGAAACATCCTTAGAGGTCTGCACAGGTTGCTGGATCTCAACATCAGAGGCTGTAGTTTTAGAAGGTGCAGCTGGGATATTATCTTTATTGCTAATTTCTTTACTGCCCTCATAAAGGTAATCATCTTCATGATCATTTGAGGTCATCAGTTCACCGGTTGAATGTGTCTGTTTACTGATCGCAGTGGGTGCAGGTGTGGGATCAACCTCATGTTTTGAGGGGGAAGTTGTTGGGGGAACTTTGGTTTTATCGCTACTATCCACCCCTAAAACAGATGAACGGAATGGAGCTCCTCTCAGAATTGGTCTCCCTGCACCTATGGAAGAAGCAGTCCTGCTCCATGGGATCCGGCCATCTGATCTTCGACTACTCATTTGTATTCTGGAGTTTCTATTTTGCAGAGAAGAACCTCGTCCTATAAGAGAGGAGTTTGTTCTAGAAGGAAGACGGGAGATGGTTGCATAGCTGCTATCACTTTTTTCTTCATAAATATTATCCTCCCTTTCCTGTGGACTCTCCTTTTTGGGTGAGGAATCGGTAGTGGTAGGCTGATGGGTGGGAGATTCTTTATTTTTAGTCTCTACATCATGTTCATGATAACTTTCTTTTCCATCATTTATATCCTGGATACTCGTGGAGTGAGTTCCACTTTTGTCAGTAGTTCTAGAACCTGTTGCAGGTGAGGACTGCGATGAAGTAGATGAGGCTGAGCTGCGTTTGGGTTGAAATATTTGATGTCTGTGACCCCTTGCTGAGATTCCAACTCTTCTGCTATTGGTACTGGTAACAGAACCTGACCCTGTACTACTCCCATGACTTGTCCCAGGCGATGGTAATGAGTCTGACGTTGATGTTTCCGTGCTGGTTTCCTGGGGAGATGGGGAAGATGATTTGTCTTTTGTAATGTTCATCTTGCTATTCAAATTCTTTCTCTCTGGGTAAGAACTGGCCATGTAGTCTTTTCTCGTGGCTGCCGACTCTTGACTGACTCCATTCTGAGCACCGGACCGTGACCCAGAGGTGTGGGTTGTTGGTCGTCTTAATCGAGGTTTCAAATGCTGTGTATGGCGATGACCCTCTGATGTTTTAGGGAGGGAGTTGAATGTGGAAGGTTTTGGAGGTGAAGTCGGTATGTGGTGTTCTGAACTCTTAATTACAGGACTTGATTCCTTGATTTCAGGTAAAGATTTTTTCGGTGTTTCCTCCTCAACCTTTGTAAGTACATTGTTAGTATTTTCTGGTTGTATATCCTCCACAGCTTCATTTGCTTCATCTTCTTTTGGACTGCTTGCTGGTGTTTCTTCATCATCTAATTCCTTATTGCTGTTTCTAGATTGAGCAACTCTTGACGTTGTCCTTGAGCTGGGACCAGGATTTCTAACAGAGCCCCTCACAGAGAAAATGCTATGATAAGACCGTGTCTGAGAGAGGGGCCGAGATCTCTTGGTTGTTGGTGGTGCGGTAGTGCTTTGCGTCTCAGACTCTTCTGTTTCTTCTGCATCATGGTAATCCGAGTCAATGTCAGGTGTCCTGGAAGGAATCTTGGGGGGAGTGGAAGATCTTGAAGCGGTAGTGCTAGCTGGTAACAAAGACAGCAGTTTTAACTTGTATGGATTACTTCTGTTGGTATTTACATGGCATAACAGCAAATCCATGGCATAACCGCAAATCCATGGCATAACCGCAAATCCATGGTATAAAAGCAAATCCATGGTATAACATCAAATCCATTCCATTAAATTTAGATTAAATTAATAAAGTTACATAAGTTACATTACATATTTGTTATAATTTACTGTTACTTTCTGTTGTTTCCAGTAACCTACAGGCAAGTGCCAAAATAATGGAGAACCCAACAAGAAATGTCTATTTAAAGTGTTGGGCCACAACAAGCAGAATAGCTTAAGTACACCTTGGCATAGAGGTTACAAGTCTCTGTGACCTCATTGACAAACGGAACACCATTTTCCCCAAATATGCTCACTCAATAATGATTTTGATGGTGGTAATAGAGAGCTCTGTCTCACGTGTTGGTCCAAAGTCTCCCATTGCTGTTTAGGTGACTGCAATGGTCTTAGCATTCAATTATCATAATTTTCATTCTCAATTAGTGACTCATTGTTGTTCTAGAAGAAACGACTCACATCAGGACAAAAATGATAAGCTGCTCACTCAGAATAACTGAACTGTACCAAGGTTGACCTAAATTGTGCCAGCAAAATGCCTCTCACTGCAATAGACAAGCAATGTCACCCACCTCCGTCACCACCAACTAGGGTCAAGCCTAGCATCCATTCTGGGTCAGCTCTTTATTTTATATTTGCCACAGAAATGAGTATGATGTTAATTACATAATTGTATCTTACACCTCTCTGGAAGCATATGCACTCGTTAATTTAGGTTTTTCCTGTAATTTGCCGTCTGTCTGCACAAGATGATCTCTCATGGGCAGTGATGATCAATGGATTCATAAATCCTAATTAATTGCACACACTCTAGTATTTGATGCTGAGCAACAGCAACAGAAAAGCATGGAAGAAAACAGAAGTTCAGAAGACAAGCCCTGCGATCAGGAAGTGTGGGTTTGATTCCCAAGACTTGTAAGCACCTCTGAGGTGCCCTGAGCAAGGTAGCGTCCCCACACCCTGCTCCCCGGCCGCTGTGTTTCTGGCTGCCCCCTGCTTCACTTGGTGAATGGGTTAAATGCAGAATTTTGTGCTGTTCACACTGAGTGCTGTGGTGTGTTCACTTATGACAGAATGATCACTTTCTTAATTTGAGATTTATTTCTGGCTCAGCTAAGTTGTAGAGCTTGTTCTAGTCCTCTTATCTGTTAGTGTGCAGATCAGAAAAAGGATTTGAGGTGTCACCCTCAGGACTTACTGCCAGGCATTGCAACGCTGAAGGCTTTAGACTGTGGTCCTTGTCCTTTCCTGTTCACTGCCCTAATTTTGAAGATATAGCGGTCACCTGGGGTCAGTCCATCTATGGTTGCAGAGGTGGTAGTGCCACGGTATGTGACTGACTTCGCTCCAAAGGGCTTCATGGCAGGAGCATAGGAGAGAATATACTCTGGAAGAAAATCGCAGATCAGTATGTCTGGTCAGTTTAATTTGGACAGGACCTTCTGCTGTAAAATTTCCACATTCAAGCCTAGACCACAAAAGGGAATGCCAAAGACAACAAAACAGACTGGAAAGTAGAATATGAAGCATTTGCCAGTAGTGCTTTGACTCATACAAGGTGTTCTGTGTGGATAAGCAAAAAATGTGATTTTTTTGTCTCTATAAGTTGGTGAAGATTCAATCTTTTAGACCTTAATTCACTCCAAAAGGGCAGTTTCCAGGATCAGTTTTTCAGAAGACAGTTACTCATAGCTTTTACAAAATACACAATGGAGTTACTCAATGTGTTAACAAAATAAGAATAACATACAGCAGGAGGTCTCACCTCTTATTTTACCATTGGGTTCCTCAGGTGGATACCATGTTGCTGTCACAGCAGTGCCTTTTCCTCTAAGTGGTTTCACCTGGAAGTTTTCTGGAGATCCAGAGGGAACTGCAGAGTTATAGACATTGTACAGGGGAAGGTCAATATACACTGCCAAACAGAAGGAGTTATATACAACAGCACTATAGAACCTATGGTCTAGACATTTAATGTCAGTTCTTACCAGAAGATTTTCAAATGGAAACAAAACACAGCTATAGGTTTTCCAGGAAATGAGTCATCGTTAGCTTTCCAAACAGGCCAACAGGCACCAATCCCTGACACCCCAATGAACCGCTACAGGCAGTTATGACATGTTGCATGAATTATGAATTACTGAGGCAAGACTATTTGTATATGTGTATGTTTTTTGCTTTGTTGTTTGGTATGAAAGCATTGGTTTCCATGAGAATTATAACAATCAAAAGCATCTTAAATGAGGCAGGAAGAGCAAAAATGTGGTCCATTATAAAAGAACCAAATAACATTTGTAGAAGAAAAAAAAATACCAGGTACTACTCAAGTACTGAGAAATGTATAAAATATCTCTTAATGCATCCATCATATATCATCATAGTAACTATATGTCATTATTCTCTCTTTTGAGATCATTGTAGTTCTGCACTAAAATGCTTAATAGCTGGCACGAGTAATCACAAATATGTCACTAACAAAACGCAATGAAGAAGTAGAAATTAAAATGTATCTGAGAAAAATTAACTTAACCCTATATGGCATGATGTTGTCTGATTCAAAGATACCTGACTCAGGAGTCCTCTGGAATACAGACGCACTCCATTTTCCTTGCTGGTCTCCCTGGGAGATTCTAATGGAGAACTCATACATTCCATCAGCAGAGAGAGATTCAATGATGATTCGTCGCTGAGTAGTCTCCTTATACTCCCACCGAGCCGACTCTCCTTTCTCTCTGTATCTCACCGTGTATTGCCTACACAAGAATTACATTTAGGGAATACCATTAAATTTACATTTATTCCTTTAGGCATCCAACTACATTTACATTTATCCCTTTATCCACAGCATTACATTTGCATTTATTCCTTTAGACATTGTACTACATTTAAATGTATTCCTACATTTATTCCTGTTAAGCAGTTTCTTCTGGGATCAGTAAAGTTATCTGATTTATCCTCAATGACCAAAGCACCTGGACAAGCTGCAAAAATCTGCAATCTTAACGACATCAGTACTTTTATAGCTTAATCTACTTGAATAAATAAACTTGTGGACCTGGAGGAGCTAGGGTTGTATTCATATCTAGACTAATTTCTTACCTGGTACCTTCAGGAATGCTCTTTTGCTTCTCCACAAGTGGATCTACCCACGTAATGACAACAGATTGTGGGGACACAACTCTCACTGTGATGTCCTTCACCTCTTCCACCTCCTCAGGCTCTGATAATCATGATTAAAACATTTTTATGTCTATTTTCCAAGGTTTGCGACGCTGAGATCTTACAGTTTAAGAATGAGTATGACTTTGAACAGAGAAGATGATCTGAGTAGTATGAAGTGCTCCAAACCTGGAGGAGGGTTTTTGGTCATGGTCATGGCCTTGTTGGCTGGCGGACTCCTTCGTAGGCCTTTCTGTGCCTGTAGTGATACCACATAGACGGACTCAGATGCTACGAACAGAAGGGGATACCAGATATGGCCACTTATCATTACATATACCACGCTGTTCACATACTGAACACACTATACATACAGTACAAGCAACAACCGTGTTTTCAGGTAATAATAATAATAACAATAATGATAATAGTAATACATTTCTTATGTTGTACCTTTCATACGTCTGAATGCAGCTCAAGGTGCTTTTCATAAAGTACATTAAGATGTCAACAACAACACCTTAATATTCAAATATGAAACTTAAATAACAATAATAATAATAAAATAGGCACAAAATAACAAGTCAACCAACACAAAAAGGGAGCATTCAAAACTAGAACACAATTAATCAACAGACAATAACCCCAGAGGTAAAAAAGCAAAAACACATAAACTTGGTCATGTTCTCACCGAGTTTGGGCTTAGCATTGCGCTGGTCAGCTTGGGGCTGACTGAGGTCCAATCTGTGTTTAGTCTGTGGACGGATGGGGAGGTATCCTCCTCTGTGTGGAGCCTCATGACCCGAGGAGGACTGAGGCGCTCTCTGCTGCTGTACTGACCTCTGAACTGAAGCGTGAGGGTTTGTGTGAGAGGTCGTCCTTCTCCCTAATGACAGAGATACAGACGCTAGTGACCCTGAGGTTCTTCATTCTGTTCTGTTTGTTTTAATAAGAAATAATAAAATTCTATTTTATGAGGAAATACAGGAACAGATTAGCAGAACATTGAGGTTTTCTCTCTCTCAGTCACATCTTAATCTGGCAACTGGCTAAAACAAACATCAGGGGAAAAGTGTACAACAATGCAGCGCTGTGTAACAACAGTGACATCATGATATTGATTATTACATTTTAAGACCATAATGGGACTTTCGGTAACTCTTCTGGAAATGTTTATCAGCATAGCTTCACTATGTCAGTATATGACCTGAAAAAATGTTCATTAGTCATTCCAGCAAAGCCCAAACCCCCTCATTGGGATTGTACACCTCGGGCATGACTTTCTCCAAGCGAGAAAGCAAAGACACATAGCATATGTTAGAGATTTAGTAACCCTGTCTAGATTTGTTTATCAGAGCTTAAAGCCATTGAGGACCACACAGTCTTCCAGTCATCTGCTCTCTCGCTTTTTTCTCCCTGTTTTTCAACGACAATCCCCCATCTGACTGGACTTGGCCCGCACTTCAGACAGTCAGACAGTCTTCCTCTCTCTCTCAAAACTGTCTCACACCCATTTCTATTCTCATTCCTCTGTCCCTCCATCTCTTCCTCCGCTGCTCATTGCAGTGAAAGCTTATATCTGTGACAGCGTAATGAAAACCATTCCCCCCGCAGGTTCCCTCCCTCCTCTCTCTCTCTCTAATCATTCTCAGATGACAGGCTGCAGTTTGACTTCCTCATTGGACACAGTGTCACTTCACGTGGAGGCCTGATTGCAGACCGTAGTGGCTTTCAAAAGCTAATTAATCAGAGTTTCCTACAACACCAACTCCAGCCAATCCCAACCTGCCAAACCATTTTGTATTTGAATTATGCAGGACAGGGGTGCACACAGAAATGATCCAACTTTCAGTCCACCACATTATTTTTTGCAGTTTATTTTCTTTTGAAAGCACGAGTGGTTTGATGATTAGCTGATGAATTAAACAAGTGTGGGCTCAAACAAGGAAATCATAATTGCTCTGACATAATTGCATTTCCCAAAGAAAAAAAAACACTTTTTTTTCATCTCACATCTATTTTTTTCTCAATCAGTCACATTGCTGCATATTTATCAATAGTTTGTTTGTATGTCCTGACTCAAATCCAGCTGATGTTTACATTTACACAAATGTCCCAATGGACATGGTCCATAATTGCTTAGAAGAGGATTTCATTACATTAGCTTACATTAAGAATGCCTTTTTGTTCTCCTGTAGCATTTTAGAAATGAATATAAGAATTGAATATCATAGAAGATTTATTTTTGTTCCCAAACAAACTTTAATGGTTCTTTTAAAAAATATTTTTTGTAAAAAGTTAAGGTTCAAATAAATTCAGCATAATGTAAATATTTGTATTGTTGGTACTTGTAACTACTTGTATTTGTATGAAGACACTGTAGAAACCATTTACAATATGTAAAGGATTAGAAATCTAAAATTGCTTACAAATCTGAAACATGAACATGAGGCAGGGCCAGAAAATTCAGTGGATGCTGTGACCCATCTCCTTGGCCATTGAGACAGTTAGAAAAGACTTTCAATGGCAAGGCTCTGAGAGTGAATGAGCCCTGGCATCAAATACTGAACACTCTGGAGGATGTTGGGCTGTCATGGCTGTCACATGTTTTCAGTGTTGCTTAGAGCTCAGGGACGGTATCTGTGGATTGGTAGATAGGGTGGGGGTTTCCAATTTTAAAATCCAATGGAATGCTCCAATTACAAAGATATCACACTGCTCAAGTTCCCTGGAAAAACTTCCTCCAGGGTCCTGGAAAGTAGACCAAGGGACGATTGATGAACCTCAGATTAAGGAACAGATTTCTTCCTGACTATGAAACAGTGGACCAGCTCTTTATCCTTGTACAGACACGGGAGAGATCCTGAGAGTATGCCAAGCCCATATACATGTGTTCTGTGGATCTGGGGAAGGTTTGCAACTTTGTCCCTCAGGGAGCTGGAGTCTGGCAGGCAGACTGGGATGGCGATGACAGTCATGCAGTACCAGACTATTGTAGAAAAGTGAAGTGAACAATTTGCCACACGTGAACACACCACAGCACAACACAGTGAGACATTTCTCCTATGCATTTAACACAACCACTCAAGTAAAGCTGTGGGCAGCTGACAATGGTGCCTGGGGAGCAGTGTATGGGGATGGTACCTTGCTCAAGGGTACCTCAGTGGTGTCACTGGCAGTCCTGGGATTCAAACTCATGAATTTCTGATGGCAGGGGCAACTCCCTAACCACCAGGCCTCCACCAGACCTGGAGGGAGCTGAGCTAGAAAGCAAAACTTTCAATTTATCAGTCAATCTTTGTTCCGTTCTTTATCTATGGTTATGAGCTCTGGGTAGTGACTGAAAGAATTTGACCATGGCTGAAATGAGTTTCCTCGACAGGGAGGCTGGGTGCACCTATAGGCGTGCATTATAGGGATGCATGGACCCAGACACCCAGGAGGAACTCAGAGTAGAACAGAAGCTCGTGCACATGAAAAAGAGTCAGTTGAGGTGGTTCAGGCATCTAGTCAGGATTTCTCCTGGCCGCCAACTTGTGGAGTTGTTTTGAGAAAGATCAACTGGAGCAGACCCAGAACAAGCAGGGAGGATTTCATATCTAAGCTGGCCTGGGAATGAATTGGGACCCCCCAGCAGGACCTGGTGGATGAAAATTACATTCTGTGCTACATTCTTCAGACTACAACCACCACAAGCCATAGAAAAAGATGATGCTGATGCTAATGAACATGAAACATCCAAATGTGATTCTTCTATGGCATTGACACATTCTCATAATACAGTATGGTGTTTTTTTTTTTTAAAGTGACCATTTGTCATACGTGAACACACCACAGCACACAATGTGAACAGCACGAAATTCAACCTCTGCATTTAACCCATTCACCAAGTGAAGCAG
>JBBPDH010000151.1:5300321-5312099 GCA_037974565.1 Clupeocharax schoutedeni
TCTGTATGTGTGTAGGGGAGGGGCGAGCACATTCAATCCGAGCACAGATATTGACTCGTATTACTTGTATGATACTCGTACTCGTCAAAAGTGCTTTATCCATACCGGATACTCGTTTCAGCCGAGTATCCGGCTCATCTCTAACCACAACAATATATAGCGACGTAATTTAACAGTATGATGTGAAAGCTTTGTTAACCTTCCAAATTGTCACAGTTTGGCCAGTAGCCGTTAAGGGCCACCGCTTTTCGGTTATTTTTGGGGACTTTTATTTTGATTTTCATGTCTGTTTAGGTCATGTGTTACGTGGTTTGGTGTTTACCTGCTTTGTGTTTCATTCACTGATTGTTGTCTGTATTTAAGCTCCGTTTGTGTAGCCCCATGTTGTCTGTCCATCGCCTCATTTCTCCTGTTCACGTTTCATGTTCCTGTTCCTGTCCTAGCGGCCCTTGTGCCAGGTTTTTGTTCTTGTTTTGTTTTTGTTTAATAAAAGTAACTGCCTGTCTGTGTATGACCTCTGGGGTAAATCACGACAGCGGGTTCACCCCCGCCGCCATGAGACAAATGGGCTAGTATTGAACCATAATTGAGATTATTATACAGAAGGCAGTTATCAGCATTAAGCAAAGTGCAAGGAATGACAGAAACAAAAATACAATAACTAGACAATACAACGATGTAACAGTAGTGTGAATGTAAATGTAAATACAATAAATACACAGTATTGCAACGTGAATCATGTAAATCTGAGACAATACAGTGAGTAGACAATACAGCAATGTAACAGTTAAGTGGGAAAGGGACATAAACCTTCCAAAATTAAATGAAATCCTTACACCAATGTTCCAACATCTAGTGTAAATTCTTCCCAGAAGAGAAGCTACTGCTCCTGCAGCAAAGATAGGACAAATTCACTGTTAATACTTTTGTTTTCAGAAGAAACTCAAAATTATTTGAGCACGTATGGACATACTTTTGGACATGTAGTGTAACTTTTGTTTTACATTCTGAACATTTTTATTCTTATTCAAGGAGAGGTTTACTATAAAGTCTTTTAATCTTTTCCAGATCAAAGCCTGATATTAAGATGGAGCCCAGTGCAGGAAGGCCTGTGGATTACCAGGTATGGAAAGAAATGAAGCAGTGAAAACAGAAGCATACAAAAACTCTTAAATGGGGCTGAAAAATGCACCCGCCTGTCTTGGACATATAGGACTGAATGCTGTAGATATCAGCATGTTGGCATATAGGATTTCAGACACTTACGTTGAGCTATCCATGATGTGAGAACATTTGTTTATTACAGTATTCATGAGCTCTCTCAAATGAGCCCTGAGACACTACATTAAACAGAACCCTTTGATGTTTACAGGCTAATTGTGCTCAGCAGGGCTTCTGTGTTCCATAACCTCAGAACCAAATCCATTTGATACAGCTAAAGAGGTGCATTTCAGCACATCTTGCAGCTTTCATGTATCTTTTCTTTCTTCACCAAATTATCTGAAATGTGTAGTAAAGAGAAGAGTCATTAGTTGAACGGCTTTATTTCCTATTGGAGCTATGGTTTTCCAACTAGTTATTTTTTTAACAGGATTTGGTGAATGAATGGCTGATTTTACTGATGTTTGTTTTGCAGTTGCTGACTTAGGCCTAGACAACAGAACAATAGAATGAAAGACAAATGGATGAATGACTTTGACCAGTGAATGAATGCATCAGTTAATAATGTAATTTCATATACTGACGGTGAACGTAAATCAACCAGAGCCTATCCCTTTTGCCTGCGGAGAATGTGGCTTTCATTACGCTCTATAATCTGTTTAGTTATTCATTCTTTATGCAGCATAAACAAGTGAAGCCTACAGAACTAGATCATACATAATAATCTGATATACTATCATTTTGTTTTACACTGTGATCAGACATAGAGTGGGTCCGAGGCAGCCATAGGCCTGTCAACTAATGAATTAGTTATGAATGCATAGCACATTCAATTATCAGATTGTTCAGTGGATCAGAATGGGCTCAGTTGTAGCGTTGTGGGTAATAGAGATTTTAATTATTCCTGTCATTAAAAACACGATTTGCCTTGCAGATTAGTGTCACCGTGATCGAGGCCCGCCAGCTAGTGGGCTTGAACATGGACCCTGTGGTGTGTGTTGAGATTGGAGATGAAAAGAAGTACACTTCCATGAAAGAGTCGACAAACTGTCCGTACTACAATGAGGTGAGAAATCAGTACTGTGCCTCCAATGGTGACGTCTGATTGAGCATCCTTTCTTCTGTGATCAATACTGTCATCTTAATGATTCATTATACTTCAGAGGTTGATATTACTCAGTGTCCTCACATTATTGAACCATTAGCTATTGGATTATGATATATTCATTGCCTTAAGATGTTATTATAGCCTCAAATAATATTAAAAGTGATGCAAAATCCCAGTGTGATGCTTTAAGAAACATTACTAGTACCTTGTATTAGTGCAGTGTGTTACAGGACCACACTAAAATGGAGATGACTGTATTGTACCTTGTTCTACTATAAAAAGTACATCCTATCTTTTTTTTTGGATACTCTAAGTTCCTTTAAAACTTTAATGTGCCTTGCATTGTTCCAAATTAGGCACTGGAGAAATGCCAGTAGTTCCTGTGCTGGTGAGCCTGTAAGCTCTCGGTCATTATCCTGACTTCATTACATAGTCCTGAAGGAGGTCTAGAATAAAAGCCAGCTCCACAAACTGCTCCCCAGGATCGCCCCGTCTTTCAGACACAGAGACTCATTTAAAGATGAAGAAGGCCCCGTCAGTGAAAGTTATGCAAGTGTCAGCCTCAGTTTCCCCCAAAGAGATTCAGGATCGACTCCTTTCATTTCTTTGTACTTACTGAATGCCGTTTTTGGGATTTCAGTTGTCTTATAATTTCATTTTAGCCATTTTTTCTCTTCTCTTTTCTTCTGAGCTTCCTTTTCAGCTTCATGTCCACCTTCAGCTCTGCTCAGGTGGCGGCTGTTCATGGGGTGGCACTGTTGATTCATCTTCTTTGTCCTTGCTATACATTGTGTATGATAATAGTGCATGTTTCATTTTGTGCTGCTCTTCAGTCATTTTACGCTCTGTGTTTTTATTGCTCCTTTAGTACTTCGTGTTTGACTTCCATATCCCACCTGACGTCATGTTTGACAAGATTCTAAAGCTGTCCGTAAGTATAATAATAATAATAATAATAATAATAATATTTTTTATTTATATAGCGCCTTTCCAGAGCTCAAGGACACTTTACAATGATTATAGTAAAGAAAATATGAAACAAACAGACAAATAACAAATATACAAAAGTCAGACACAACAAACTGGAAGGAACAAAGAACAGTGACAGAAAAACGTGACAGGTAAATAATACAAAGCAGTCAGTTTACAAATCGGAGGTGTAGCATTCAAAAAACAAGTGAGTTTTGAGTAATGATTTAAATTCTGAGATGTTGTTAACAGAACAGAGTGAGCATTGTAGAGAGTTCCAAAGTTTTGGCGCATTGACACTAAATGATCTGCCACCCATGGAGGTACACTCTGACTCACTCTGTTTTTGTGAAAAGATGGCATAATATAAGATTAATATTTATTAGTCCCACAATTGGGACATTTTACAACAGAAAGTGGACACATTTAAAAGCATCAGCAAAAACAATAAAATAACAGCTATACAACACAACATGTTATCTTTGCTTGCTAGCAGTCCTGAAGTTGTGATGTGTTTCCTTTGCAGGTAATCCACTCTAAAAACCTCCTGCGCAGTGGCACCCTGGTTGGCACCTTTAAACTAGATGTAGGAACGGTCTATTCACAACCTGGTGAGTAACCAAAACAATAATAGAGGCACATTTAAATCATTATTGCCTTTATTACCCAGTTAAGGGGTACCAATCATTCTAGAGCTGACATTGTCAATATCATTAACAGATATGCTATCATGAGTTGTCATGACAGATTGTGTCTCTGAATAGAACAGTGTCATGTTACCATTACTGGTACTTGTCATGCCAGGTATTTCAGCATTTGTTGTCATGACTTTAAATAAGCGTGTGACATAAATTGTCATGAGGTTTATTGCACTTAGTAGAGCTCAGTAGTGCATAATTACAAGTAAGTCTATTGCACATAAAAAGAATTTCCGCATACTTAAATGATTTAGCACCCATTTAGAAAACTTCACATAATACTGCACATGGTAAGACGTTTGCACACAATACAGTTTTGCAGGTAATGAAAATGTTCTAATGAGCACATTGCATAATATTGGAAACGGTAGACAAATTGAAAGTAAAATCGGTCTTTTCTGAAGGTTCTTGAGAGCCGGTTTGAGAAATACTGCAAAAAACGTCTATGGTTTCTACTGACCCTGTAATTGATGTGCTGCTATTGATTCTTTGCTGGTTATTTATTACAGAGCATCAGTTCTACCACAAGTGGGCCATGCTCTCTGACCCTGATGACATCACAGCAGGCTGCAAAGGCTACATTAAATGTGACATAGCAGTGGTGGGGAAAGGTGACAACATCAAGACTCCACACAAAGTCAATGAGACAGACGAAGATGACATAGAAGGGTAAGAAAAAACTGATTACCCAACTAGTTCTTTTATACAGAGCTGTACATGTAATTGCTTCTTACATCAGCCTCAGTGAAAGAAGCTGATCAAGCTTACATAACTTCAGCATAATAAGTTGTGCATTTACTCTGTGATGAATATTACCATAATTATTAGGCCCATAATGCTCTTTTTATAAGGAACAGGCTTTCATCTTTATATAAGATAAATATACTTTTTCTTTCCTTTGGATGAATTCAGAAACCTTCTGCTGCCTGAGGGTGTTCCGTCTGAGAGGCAGTGGGCACGCTTCTATGTGAAGATCTACCGAGCCGAGGGCCTCCCTAAAATGAACACCAGCATCATGGCCAATGTGAAGAAAGCTTTTATTGGAGAGAACAGGGACTTGGTGGACCCTTATGTTCAAGTGCAATTTGCAGGGCAGAAAGTAAGCCATCTCTGCACAATGCTGTTTAATGCTACTTTATTAGCTTCCCAGCAGATAATTTGTTGGTGTGCTCCATGCTAATTAGCCCTGATGCCCCTTTCACAATGCATTACACTTCCTTGGTGTGGTTGCTAATTGCCTCAGAGTAATTTCCCTTTTCTATTAAACCCTCAACCTACTCTACTGTAAACAGGGGAAGACTTCAGTTCAGAAGAGCAGTTATGAGCCTATCTGGAATGAGCAGATCATCTTCACCGAGATGTTCCCGCCCCTCTGTAAACGCGTGAAAGTTCAGATCCGTGACTCAGACAAGGTCAACGACGTCGCCATAGGAACTCATTTTATTGACCTACGCAAGATTTCAAATGATGGAGACAAAGGTACAAAAATAGCAGTATCTTCTACTGTGAGATCGTTTGTGACACGAATACAAGAAATATACATTTAGGACTCATTGTGTAAAAAAAAAGAAAACCTGTCGCGGTCCAGGGGAGATGTAAACACCCTGGACCATGAACTGCCTCGTAGAAAGGCGCAAGCTTCAACACGAGGATCCATCGTGGGGTTTTATTCACAGACACGGATAAATCAGGAACAGGGGGAAAATAAGGATAAGGGTACATAAGGACAATGACCCAACACTGATGAGACATACACGCAGACCTTAAATACACAGGGAAAAGACGATGCACCTGGGAAGACAAACAGGAAACAGGTGGGGAACTAAAACACGTGACAACAACCAAAACAAAGGAACAAATGGCACAGGACAGAATGAAAACAAAACACGGTGGCCATACTGGGCCTCAGCTGTGACAATACCTCTCCAAAATTTTACAACTAAAATCAAACAGCATAACAATCAAAATTTTCACGTTCTTTTCTCTTTTGCATTCTATTGGCTTGAAATGCGGATAAGCAGCAAAGCAGTGTTCTTAACCAATAGAAGCAGTTACAATTAAACTTTAGTTACAGATACACTCAATATAAAGACACTCATGACCGTTTTATAGTAACTGAATTCTACACTAATGATATTAATATTAATATCTAAAAATCTAAAACTAGACAGCTAAAAGGCCAGTTCCATTACTAATGTTGGAACTGAAATGTTTACTGTAAGATTCACTGTAAAACTGAAGCATACAATGTCAAGATTTGATTGTCTGTTTTTGATATAACTGCATTAGTAGTTTTAAAACCTAATGTGTTGAAGTGAATGAACACCATGATGATCTTCAAGTCAAGTCAAATAGGTTTATTGTCATTGTAACCATATACACAGTACACAGTGAAACAAAATCTGTCCTCAGATCCATCGGCCAAGGTCCAGTGGAAGACTCCAGATTAGCTAAATTAACACTGTCTTTGTAATGACAATTTAATTAACAACTGGTATTTACAAGATAAAGTGTCCCACATTAAGCACTGCTATGTTGTGTTTTGTTTGCACCTGTTCATGATAATGTAATTCAATATTCCTCTCAGGCTTCCTGCCCACTCTGGGACCAGCCTGGGTAAACATGTATGGCTCTACTCGTAACTACACCCTGATGGACGAGCACCAGGACCTGAATGAGGGACTTGGAGAGGGTGTGTCTTTCAGAGCCCGCCTCCTCATTAGTGTCGCTGTGGAGATCTTGGATACCACCTCTTCAGAAATTATGAGTTCCACCGAGGTGCAAGTGGAGCCAGTCTCTAACATTTCAGAGGTAATGCACCATTCACTGTGGGTCAGTTGGACTGTTGTTAACCACACAAACATAACACAAACATAAACTGAAAAACTTTATTAAGATATGAAAAGATTTAAACAATACTATGACATAAACACCAGTTTAGTCTTTAATCATAAGGCTTTTTAGTGTGTGGTATGTAATGTATTTACCTGGTAATAAATACAATTATATATCATCCAATGAAAATTCTTATAGTAGATTTGTTTGTCAAACATTACCAAAGTAATAAAATAAAATAATGAAACAACTTTCCCATTATATACAACTTGCCTCACCAAGCCGGCTTGTTTAAGTGGGCTCTTGGTTTGCATTTACCCTATAGAGCAGAGTCATTATTGGAAGGATTAAATAATCAGAGCCTACGGCTGATGTCTGCATTTTAGCAGATGTTAACTGGCCATGAGGGAAATCACTATTATTAGTACAGTGCTCTTAGGGAACAGAATTACTGTCGACAAAAGTGCTAAATCCTATCACCTCTGGGCTGTACGTAGCTCACGGGATTCTAAAAATTGATCTTTTTGCAAGAGGTCAGGATTGGTTATTGCACTGGATTTAAAGGCATGTCTGTGCAATGCTGTTCATGAAGTAATTGGGCAGAGTTGCAAAAGGGGTGGTGCAAAAGTCCATCTGTTGATGTCTACTTTATAGGGAGTGGGCACATAAAGACATACCTTAGTTCTGAGGATGAGGATACACATTTAGCAAATTCAACATTGTTGACATTTCTAATGTAATATAAAGTGGCGAGAGAGAGAGAGAGAGAGAGAGAGACAGATAGCGTCTCTAGAGATTAGCTGTTGCGAGTACTGAGAAATGATAAGAGGAATCAGAGCTTTGTTCCAGAAGAGTTCCCTTAAGACGTTACTACAGGGCTTTGCTTTTGTCAACTTAATTCAGATTCAGCTCAAAGTCATACTCATCCCACTGCCAGTGAGAGTGGTTTGGAATGACTAATGACTGTTTAGCACAAACTTGAACAAGGTCAAAAAAGAAAAGTCTGGAGGTCTGGAGAAGAAAGAAGTCAGGGGAAAATATAATTGTTATTCTTGCAGACTTCTACATAATGCAAGAAACCATTTTGGAAGTTGTAACAGCTTAAACAGTTCCAAATCAAAGCTCACTGCTCCACTGAGGACCTTTTCTAATGAGATGCATATTCTATGCTCCTTTATACAGAGTGCTACTGGTAAAGTGGAGGAGTTCTTCCTCTTTGGATCGTTCCTAGAGGCCACTATGATTGACAGGAAGATTGGAGATAAACCAATCAACTTTGAAGTCACTATCGGTGGGTATTACAGAAAATGACATTGCTGAATCATACAGGCAGAGAAATTCCATTAAGAGCTTGAAAGAATGTTCACTGCAATACCATTTAAACAAAACAATTCTACTTCACCTTTTCCAGGCAACTATGGCAACCAAATAGATGGAGTTAGCAAACCAGTGGCAGGGAGGAAGAAGAAGAAAGAAGGTGGAGGGGAAAGTGATGAAGAGGAATCAGAGCTGATCCAGAACTCCAGCGATGAAGAGGCTGAGGATGATGGGGATCTGACATCGGTGTCTTCAAGCCCTCCCATGAAACCCGTTATCACAGATAGGTCAGATTCCACTAAACAGAGTAACTCTACTTAGTACTTGTTATTTTCTACACTAAAATAAAGGTTCCTAAACGGTTCTTAGTGTGGACATGCTGTTCTAGAATTGTTCATTGTTTTTAATTGTCATAGATTTGTACAAAAATTAGGTGTTATAGTCACATTATGTGGAGATTATTTAAAAGGTTTTTAAGAACCACACACATCATTTACAAAAACAAGAATTATCCAATGAAATGTTTTCCAAACCTGATCATGAAGTTCCACTGCCCTATATGTTTTGATTCCCTCTCTCAGCACCAGTCAACCATTCAGCTTCACTGTTAACACCTTCACCGAGTGTTAAAGCAAGATAAGCTTTCAAATGAGCAGTGGGCAGTGGACCTTCAGGACCAAGGCTGCAAAATCCTGTTTTAGAAAATGGTTAGAAAATGGCCATATTCCATTGTGTTTCAAATGAAATATTTTGGACAGACGCACAGAAAATGCAATCTTAGCTCACAAAGGAGGTCACAAATCAGGGTTTGTGTAATTTCTAAATTCTTTAAACTGAAATTGAAGATTTTTTTAACAGTAAAGGCACTAACCAGTGTTTCAGTCCCATAAAAAATCAACTGTTTTTGCCTCTCAATCTCATTCATCTGTTTATTCATTTGCTGTTGCAGCAATTTTCAAGAATGCTGTACATTTCTACATTTTTAGAAACTACTTTCACTTGCCGTATTTTGAGAAGAAGCCGTGCATCTACATTAAGAGCTGGTGGCAGGATCAGAGGAGACGTCTCTACAACTCAAACATTATGGACAAGATTGCAGATAAGCTGGTTAGACCATCTGACTCACGTTTATTAGAAGTTTTTCAAAAGAAAATGGTATGAGGTGGACGTGATGACTTTTTTTTTATGAAAAATGTATGGGTGTTTGACAGGAGGAGGGTCTGAATGATGTTCAGGAGATCATAAAGACAGAGAAGGCTTATCCTGAACGTAGACTGAGGGGTGTTCTGGAGGAGCTGAGCACTTGCTGCAGGTGTGTGAGCTTCTGTGATGCTAATATTGTGCTGAAAAGGCCTATAACAAAAGAACCTGGGAGACTCTTTACCAGACCAGTGTTTTGAACATAGGTTTAATTAGAACAGAATGGTACAATTAAACTGAGTGCATAAAGTTTTTTTAAAAAATAGTCTGCAACAGGTTGTGTCCCCAATCTGTATCCAGTTACTGCTATCTGTGTGTTCATAAAGTACTATGAACAATTATTAACAGTTTAGATTTTTTACCTGACAGCCGATTTGTCACTCTGGCCAACAAAGATCATAACCAGGCAGGCAGGACCAAACTAGACCGGGAAAGGCTCAAGTCCTGCATGAGAGAAATGGTATAATATTAATATAATATAGTGTAGTATTTCAGACATAAACTGTTATTATAACAAATCATTTTGGCTGATGTATCTATCTGTGATATTGGTAGGAGAGTATGGGCCAGCAGGCCAAAACAATTCGCTCCCAAGTGAAAAGGAACACTGTGAGAGACAAACTCAAACTGACTTTGAACTTCTTGCAGAGGCTCCGTTTCTTGGCTGATGAGGTTAGTTGAGCTACGCAAGTGCATTAGAACATGATGCAGTAAAAATATTCGCTTCTGACTGTGTGGACTCTGTTCATCCAGCCCCAGCACAGCATTCCGGATGTGTTCATATGGATGATGAGTAACAATAAGCGAATAGCGTACGCCCGCGTCCCCTCCAAAGACATCCTCTACTCTATCGTAGACGAGGAGATGGGCAAAGACTGCGGAAAAGTCAAAGCTGTCTTCCTCCGGGTAAGTCCCCCGATGTCTCCCTATATGCCCCTGATTTGCGCCTGTCCTACATTTATTTACTGCTGAACAGCGTGGCCCTGTCTCTCCAAGAACATGAACTCTTTTCCAAAAAAACATTTCCAAAAAACTGGTCAAATAAATGAATATTCTGTCATATTATATTCTGGATATTCTGACATATTATTCTATCTATCCTCTTTCATTTTCCAAAAGTAATAGTTTCTATGTTCATTCTATGTGCAGTTGCCCGGAAAGAAGGGCTTTGGTCCAGCTGGCTGGACGGTCCAGGCTAAACTGGAGATATACCTGTGGCTAGGGCTGTACAAACAAAGAAAGGATTTTCTGAGCGGTTTGCCAAGTGGCTTTGAGGAAAATAAGGTGGTGAAGGGTACAGGGCTGCAAGCGGTGCCTCCAATCAGCCTCATGTATAACAGTAAGTGCCTTGTAACCATGCCAAGCTGTGATTTTTAAGCAATTCATTGTGCAAGTATCACAATATTATGTCAGTCAGCATGTTCTGAAATATTGACTAGAATGTTTTCAAACACTATTTATCTGCCATGAGTAATACAGTAGCATACCAATTTCAATAATATCAGTGTCATGTCATTGGTTTGTTCCTCTCTGGAACCTGTTGGTACTGGTCTAATGAGTCCTCCATCTCTGCCTTTAGTGAAGCAGGTGTTCCAGCTGAGAGCACACATGTATCAGGCTCGGAGTCTGTTTGCCGCAGACAGCAGTGGTCTTTCCGACCCTTTTGCCAGAGTCTTCTTTTCCACCCACAGCCAGGTCACAGAGGTGTGTTTCTGAAATATCTGTTGTTGTGAATAAGGCCTAATGAATGCTATACTATACTACATGATCCACATACAGTATATACTATGTTCTTGTAAACATTCTGCCTAATCTTGTGACTAAGAGTGGTTTGTTATCAAATGCTTCATTCCAGAGAAACTTGTTCATACCAGTCGTGGTAATAACCAAATGTTTAAAGTGCTGAATGCCTTTTAAACTACTTGACCAGTGTTGGGTGCAACGCGTTACAATGTAACACGTTACTGTAATAATATTACTTTTTTCAGTAACTAGTAGTGTAAGCCATTACTCGTCTGAAAATGGTAATATTATTACAGTTTTCCCGAGCTAGTTACTCGCGTTACATTTGCCAGTAGCACCTTCATCACACACACGGCACACAACCCAGAGAACAGAAGGGAGGGGGGGTGGGGGGGCGTGAATTGAACAGTGATTGGTCTGAGTTTGGCACGAGGTATCATTTACCATCACCGATTGGTCGACACCTGGCAGCCGAGGGAGCAGTGCGGTACCCAAAAACATAGATATATATACTGACTAGATGTCGCCTTGGGCATCTAAGCATATGCCCATAGCATACATATAAGTAAAATAACTAATCAACAACGGCAAGTTCTTTTCAGAGGAAGGTTTCGATGGGTGGAAATTCAGTCATTATTTTGAATATGTTCAACGGAAGGAAAATAACTAGATGGTGAAGTGCACACTCTGCCCGGGGAGAAAGCTGCTCTCCACCGCTTAACTCTACCTCCAACTTGAAGAAGCACC
>JBBPDH010000151.1:5324855-5335736 GCA_037974565.1 Clupeocharax schoutedeni
TCAGAGGAGCTCATGAGGTGACCACGTGTCCCCCCCCTTCTTCCCCCCTCCCTCCATCACCTCACCAGATATGAGCTCAGGGTGATTATATGGAATACTGACGAGGTAATTCTGGAAGACGATGATTACTTCACAGGGGAAAAGTCCAGTGACATTTTTGTCAGGGGGTAGGTATGGGCAGGTGTGTGGCAGACGTGTGGTTGTTCTTGTTAATCATTTTTTACTGTTTTGTTTGTTTGTTTCCTTTCCTGTTGTTTTCTTTTTGTTTCGTTTCTTTTCTTTTGTCTGTATGTTTCGTTTGGTCTTGTTTTTTTCTGTCCCCCCCCCCCCCCTGCGTTATTGCTGTGCTGTCTAGCTTTGAGCTTCGTGTTATTATTTGGAACACTGATGACGTAGTTCTAGAAGACGATGCTTTCATGACAGGAGAGAAGATGTCTGACATCTATGTCAGGGGGTAAAGACGATTCCATCGCATGGCTCGACTCTTCTGTCCACCTTCCACCTGTAGCCCCTGCTAAAAAGCACGAAAGATATCCAAGCCCTCCCTTCCCCTTCTCTTCCAATCACTGCAAATGAAAGAAATTGGCCTTCCAAGACCATAGCAAGACCATAGCATTTAAGCAGCTACCGCAATATTCAGTTTAATACTGAAATCATTCTAAATACTCTCAGTCTCCAAATGACTGTTTAATAGTGAATTGCATATTAATTTTACCTTGAGGATATTTGATTAAATGGTATGGTCTTGGTCTCTCATTGAAACTCAGCAGGACCAAAAATGCTTTGGGATTTGTGGATATCCCTCTATGCATGAAAGCATAAACATAATTGCATGGCAACAACTGCATAAGCTCCTTTTATTGCTAGCAAGGTTCTAAGCATTTTATAAAATATGCCCCACCAATTAACTGTAAAACAAAAGAATTTACTATGATTATTACATTATTTTGGAGTACAGTTATCTTATCCGTGCTCTCTTATGTAAATACACTGCCCATCAAATGTGTGGAGACATTTACAAAAAATGTTTTAACAAGTTTGTCTGCAATAATTTAGCATTTTATGTTTTACTTAGTATGTTTACTTTGGATATACTGTGTACACTGTAAATATATATATATATATATATATATATATAATACTGCATCTTTTAAAAATTCACAGACTTTATTGAACTTATATGCACATGTAACAATGTAAACACACATCATTGAAAACTTCATTTAAAAATAATTATCATACACAGATATACTTTTTAGGCAAGTGTTTATAAAAGTCTTGTAAAAGAAACTCTATATAAGCCACCAAATGTAAGCTGGATTTGTAATAGTGATTGCTTTTAAAAGTTTTAAAACGTTTAATCACTCATGGCTACAGAAGTCTAACTAACTTCAGGGGTTTAGGTGGTGCAACCATCTAAGCATTCACCTCAACATCAGGTGGCCCTGAATTTGAGCAACAGCCATCCATTACTTGGAGCCCAAAGGGGCCTGATGTGTGGAAGCTGCAGGGGAAGGTGAACAAAACAATTCTATATTGCTGACATGAGATGTAGAACAAAAAAATGTGAATTAAGAGATCTGCTGATAGAGCTAAGACACTAGTGTCCTTTTCAATACGTTTCATGTAATAAGCTTATTTATTTTGTGATAATAACTAAATAACTGAAAATAGTAGTATGTTTGTCATGCCTGCGGGGGTTAACCCGCTGCCATGATTTACCCTATGGAAGACAGGCAGGCAAGCAGGCAGGCATCCATAACTGGAACTTAAATACAGAACAGAAACCAATCACAAAACACAATCAGTTAAACAGAACACAAGACATCTGAAAACGAGAAACACGACACAAACCATACATGAACGTCAAAATAAAAGCCCCAAAACCAAACCTTAACAGTAGCCCCTACCGGCCACTAGCCGAGCCGTGACAATGTTCCTCAAAAACTGCTACATACTCTACATTCATGCAAATACTAGGTTATTCCAGGGGCTGCTGACTATAGAAATGAGCTGTTAAAATTGCTGAATGTGTTTTTAAATCATTGTTATCAATATTCATCTTCTTAAAAATAAACCTCACTTGATTATTTACTGCAAACAGAAAAAAATCATGTTTTATTAAAATGTTTATTTCAACTACATTGAAAACGAGGTGTCATCAAAACTTTTGACAAGTTGGACATACCACCAAAAAACACCAAAACTGTGCAGAAAGTCTTCCAAGAAGAGGGGAAGCTGTTATAGCTGCAAAGAGGGATCAACTCTGTATTAAAGTCTATGTATTTGAATGCAGTGTCATTAGGGTGCCATTTGGTGTAATGGTTATGCGTCCCAATACTTTTGTACATATAGTGTATGTCAGGTAGTCAATTAGGTGTATTGTCATTTCAGCTATAAACACAATATACTGTGAACCAAAATGACATTCCTCCTGGACTGTGATGCCACACAATAACAAAAACAGAAGAAAGACAACATAAGTACAGACAGGACAAAATACCAGAGCGCAAAGAGAAGGAGAGTATAAAAAATCATCAACTAGACAAGATGACATTTAGTTCAGCTGCAGTGCTAGTTTGAAAGAACACAGTATTATGAGAGACATTGTATTCTAGCAGCTGAATCATTAAGTGGGAAAAAATGCAGAATGGAGGTAGAGAGCAGTAAATAATAACTGTGCAAATATAACAGCAGCAGCATCAGCACTGAGCAGTTGTTTCTAATAAAGCATTTCAGACGCTCAACTCAGCCCTGCTGTCTCACTCTTGTCAGTTTCAGAGCACCCAGTATAAGTGTTCAGTGGCCAGTTCAAGTGTGTTCAGGTGTTCTGTAACAAAGCTTTACATATTCAGATGCGTCCCTCAAATGAACAGATGGTCTGGGTGACTCATGAACTGCTATTAATTGGATTACTCATCCAAGTCATGAAAGAAAGATATGTCAGTTGAATTAATAGAATTTTTTATGAATCGTGACTTTTGGTAATGATCAAGTGCATGGTATCTGTAGCTGAGAGAGGAAATTTACTGACATCCATTCACAAAGACCACAGGCCATGAGCAGGATTGGTACGTCTATATAGGCCCACAAGGGTGACACTTCAGAAAGGATGACAAAACTTACCCAAGCAAAACAAAAATTACTAACTAGACTGAAGCTGGGCGCGGCAAAATGTCACATGCTGGCACTGGCCCATACATTTCTTTTTTCCTTCCAGTTGTATGCTACCTCGGGGCAAGGACCAAGTAGACCAGGGATCCATGCTCGAATACTCTTTATTAAGCAAAACAAGGCAAAACAAAACCAGACATGGGGGCCATCAAAAACAGGAACGTGAATACCAGGAAACAGGAATCAGATCAGGGACAGGAAAAATTAGGCGATGGACACATGAGGAAGGACTAACAGAAACAGGCTTAAATACATAACATAATCAGGACGTAGACAGCTGGGCACCAAGGAACTCATGAACACGTGACATTAGCAAAACTCAGACAACACGTCAAAATAAAAGCCCCCCAGTATACAGAACAGAAAACAGAACTAAACGAACCAGAAACACTAACAAAAAAGCAGTGGCCCTAACCAGCCACTGGCCGAACCATGACAACTATGTAGGGGGTATATATTTTAACCTCTAGTAATGCAGTCATCTAACTGTATTATAATAACTATAATTACTAAGCATTAATATCATTATTAACTTATAAAGCGTATATTTCCTGGACATTGCTCATGCACTGTAAACACAAATATTCCTGCTGAAAGCACTTATTGCATGGCATTTGATATGTAGCCCTCTAAGACTGAATTGGAACGAAACAGTAACTTTGCATAATTAAAATGTCTCAATTGAAAAAGTCAGTTCAATTATGCCTTGATTTGACTTCTATACTGACAACATAAACTGTCAGCTTCTTGATTTAGTTTTGGGGGCTCACTTCAATGCAATTCTCAATTCAGCATTTTTGTTATGTAATTAATATGTGTATTTATTTATTTTTAGGATTTCTTTTATTTTCTTCATTTCTTATAAGTACTGTGATAAAGAACACTGATATTTTATTAAATTGACTTCCAGTCATGTTGGAGTAGAAGCATGTGACTCATTTCATTATTTACATTCTGTGCAAGCATGAATCACAAGACTAGTGCTGGGCTGTTAACAGTGTTAACGTGAGACTCTTTATCGCGATAAAATTTGTTAATCTATTCACTAAGTTGGGTTGGGAGCTGGGTCTATACTACGCAAGCTATGATGACTTTCACCTTAATATTTTAGCGCGGATTTACTCTCTCTCTCTGTCTGTCTGTCTCTCTTTCTCTCTCTCTTTCTCTCTCTCGTTCGTGACTTTTCCGAATCGCGCCCGTTTTAAACCAGTCTCGCTCTCTCTGTTGCTCTCGCTCACGCACACGTGCTCTCTCAGTGCCTCTCTCTCTATCTATCAATCGTTCGTGACTTTTCCGGAGCGGATCATCTCTCTCTCTCGCTCTCCCTTTCTCTGTCTCTCTCGTTCATGCGATCATCTCTCTCTCTCTCTCTCTCTCTCTCTCTCTCTGTGTCTCTCTCCCTCTTTCTCTCTGTCTCTCTCTCTCGCTCTCTCTGCATCTCTCTCTCTCTCTTTCTCTCTGTCTCTCTCTCACTCTCTCTCTCTCTCTCTTATTCTCTGACTTTTCCATATTTAAACCTCGGGATAATATTTACATTTTCTTTAAGGGTAATTTATTAAACTTTTTATTAAAAGTTCCAAATGAAATTAAAGTGATCTGGGAGAACATTTGGAGGCATATTTATGGTTTACACTATAAAAACAGGCATTGGGATCATTTTGGGGGGGGGCATTTTAATCTAGATTAATCTCAAGATTACAATGAGAATAATCTAGATTAAAAAAATTAATCTATGCCCACCTCTACCCAAGACCTTAGCATTACTGGATTGGGTGCTTGATAGTGTGTATAAAGTGAAGCAAGTGAACAGGATCGCTGCTACAATTGACCTGTGTCTTGCATATCCAAGTGACAAAAAACGTGATTCATGCTTGCAAGTGTACTTGAATTGTCCCAGCAGAACTGTCTTAAAGCAATGAGTGTGGATAATTACTCACAATGGCTTTCTCGTCCAGCTGGCTGAAAGGACAACAGGAAGATAAGCAGGACACAGATGTTCACTACCACTCACTGACCGGCGAGGGAAACTTCAACTGGCGCTTTGTGTTTCCTTTCGACTATCTCATGGCCGAGGAGAAAATTGTGATCTCCAAGAAAGAATCTTTGTTCTCCTGGGATGAGACTGAGTACAAGATCCCTGCCCGCCTAACCATGCAAGTGTGGGATGCTGACCACTTCTCTGCTGATGACTTCTTGGGTATGATGAGCCCTATCTTATCCTTAGGGACTCTTTTACTCTCAAAACCACAGATTTTTTTGGCCTACATGCATCATCTCTGCATGAATTAAACATATTCCATCAGTGCAGTTTGGCAATGATTGCATTGATACAATATATTTTTTAACAATTTGCAGCATTTTGTTTCAGTGTATAAGCTCACTTGTTGTTTCATGAGGAGTAAAAGTTCAGTCTTGTTTTATATGTGAACATGGTGCCAATTCATAGGCAGTGTTTGTTTAAAAGTGGTGCAAAGATGTTTTAGAGCATAGTTATACAACATGGACTGCTACAGCTGTGTAATTTTCATGTAATGTGAATAATAAGGTTTTGGCACCATACATATTTTCATGTGGCTTTCAGCTGCAGAAGCTCATGGTTGTTTCAGGCATTTTAGCTTCAGTTGTTCCCTTCAGGTGCGATTGAGCTGGATCTGAACCGGTTTCCACGTGGAGCTAAAACAGCAAAGCAGTGCTCCATTGACATGGTGCTTAATGAGCAGGAGCTGCCAACCATCTCAATCTTCAAACAGAAAAGGGTGAAGGGCTGGTGGCCTTTTGTAGCGCGAGACGAAAATGATGAACTGGAGCTCACGGTGAGACATGAATACCCGTCATATTGTGTGAGAAGATATTTATATTTATTTTTGCTTTCAAAAATATACGCTTTACATATGAAAGACCAGGCAGCCTTCATTTGGGGACGATATGCATGCACCATTTGCTTGTACAATGATGTATTACTGTCTGTGGCTCCTGTTATTTTCATCAGCGATAATTCTCCTCTCAGGGCAAAGTGGAGGCAGAGCTCCATCTAATGACGGCCGAGGAAGCTGAGAAAAATCCTGTTGGCCTTGGAAGGAATGAGCCAGACCCACTGGAGAAACCAAAGTAAGATAATAACTGCTTCCAATTACACACACATTTCCAACAACTCTTAGGAATAATGTTTAATAGATAAACACAAAGATGAAATGACACTATGCTATTAAAATGACAGTGTCTTACAATGCTTTGCACGGTTAGATGAAGAATAGGTGAAAAATTACACAGGCTTCCCCTAACTCCAAGGTAGACAACCTGCTAAGAAACCTCACTGATATTCTGTAGTAGCTTTCATTTATAAAGACCACTTATTTTAGCCAACTGTATTAAGAAAATGTATTAGCTATGTGAAGTACATATGTGTGTAAATATTTTTGGGCCAGAAATGGGGATTTCCAAGTCCATTTTTCTACATAAGTCAATGATAAGTCAATGATGATTAAGCATGGATGCTGTTTTGGGTGCAAGACAGAAAAAAAAACACTCCTCCCGGTATCCTGTTAACTTTTCCTCTTTCTAACACTTCCATTCTCCTTCGTCAATTCCTTCCTTTCTTCATGTAACTGTACCCTCCCTCCACCCACCCCTACCTACTCATCTCCTCCATTCCCAAACTCATTCCCACCCTGGAAAAAAAGTCGTCCGGACACCAGTCTAATGTGGTTCATGAATCCTCTGAAGTCCATTCGGTACTTCATTTGGCACAACTACCGCTGGCTGATCCTGAAGACCCTGGCGCTGCTGCTGCTCCTCCTGCTCCTCGGCCTCTTTCTGTACTCCATCCCGGGATATCTGGTCAAGAAGCTGCTGGGGGCATGAGGAGAGAGGGGAAGACCACCGGTAGCCCTCTCTCATTCCCCCCTCTGTCCTCTTTCTTTCTCTTTCTCTCTCTTTTTTTCACTCTTTCACTCTTTGTAAAGAGAGCAACATTTAACCGCTAGAAAGCCTGCTAAAAAAGTCTTATTTCTGACATGTAGATGGTGGTCCAATGCAGTGAATGGGGAGCATAGCTGATTGAGTGCTGCTCTCTGTCTCTTTCAGCTTAAATTTCTCTGTCTTACTTTGAACCATTCAGGCATGCTTTATCACCCTCTTTATCACTGAGTACCTGCATATCATCTTAACATTGTTTAGAATATGTAGATGCTCTATTTCTTTTTTTTTTTTTTTTTGCTTTGTAGCATTACATTCTAATTAAAAGAGTGCTCCAGCATTTTTCTGATGAACTGGCTTAATGTATGGTTGGTTGACACAGACAGTATTCTTCCTGTACTTTCAAATGTGATTTTTTTTCCTGCACCGGCCCATTGACATCTATTATAAATGTGTTTAGAGTCAACATGCTTTCAATAGAGAGAAACATATTGAGACTGCTGTCCATGGTAACCTATATGGTGATGCTACACATGTTGCTAGACACTGAACTATAAAAATGCTGAAGTATTTTTTTAAGAATATTTCAAAATGTAGGCTACTGTCGTGTACAAAATGTTGAGCACTGCTGGTCAAATGATGGTTTGTTGATTTTCCCAGTAAGAATGCTCTTCTGCACGTTTTAACGTACAACAGGTTGAAAAATGTGGCACATTTTATGCAGAATGTGCAGAACATTCACATATTTCCACTTACAGATTACACTTAGAAAATCAACAAAACTGGTCATTCACCTGGAGTATTCAAACTTTTGCATACAAGTGTATGAAAGGGGAAAGGCTGGCTATATCCTTGTCTCACTAATTAGGAGAGTAGGATATAATGAGAAATCAGAAATGTTCAGCTTTTGATTAATGATACTAACACTTGCTTCACTTTACTTCTCTCCCCTACCCCACCACGCACCACCCTTCCTCACCCTTCCTGCTCATCTTCTTCACTGTAACTTCATCACTCCACCTCCCCTACTCACAGCCGGCCAGACACTACCTTCCTCTGGTTCCTGAGCCCGCTGAAGGCCATCCGCTACCTGGTGTGCAACCGCTACAAATGGCTTATTATCAAGATTGTCTTGGCCCTGCTGCTGCTCATCATGGTGGGCCTCTTCCTCTACAGCATGCCTGGCTACCTGGTCAAGAAACTGCTGGGAGCCTGAGGTGGCCAGCACTGAACTGGATGGAAAAACAGCAGTTAACCCCTTCCATCTCAGAGTGGTCCATCTACAAAGCCTGTATTTCATCCTTCAGCACTGATGCTACTTGATGCCTTTTGTAAATTCTCCCTTCATACTGTTGCACACTAAACACGCTTAAAAATAAAGGTTCCTAATTGGTTCTTAGCTTAGACATTTTGTCAAGTCAGTTGTCAAGTAGATGTTTATAATAAACAATAAATGCCTACTTGACTTGATTAAGGGTTCTTAACCCTTAGAACTCTGAGTGCTTTAGTAAAAACTGATTTCAACAAGTAAAATGGGTGTAAAACAGTCTAAAACTGGTGTTTGTTCTCCTACACTCTCGCCATTTGCTGCTCTTTCTCTCAGCATGCCGCCGCTCAGCCACTCTCTGGTCCCACTCCCTTTGCAGGTATTCCCCACCCACTTGTGGGCGGAGACTATCCTGAAAGTTCTTCTGGGTTCAAAAATCCCAGAAAAATCTGGGAAAATAAATTTCTTCTTAATGGGGATTTGCATGTGATGCCATTTCAAAAATCTTGGTAGCGGTAATTATTACATGTTTTAAATTGCAATAACCTTTATTCTGCGTGATTTAGGAACACGAAACAAAGCTCAGAGTGATGTCTTCTTGGGCATCAAGTCAAACCATATCGTATGATGACAGGTTATTATTTGTTGCTCTTCCAGAACAGATCCCTGCAGCTTGCATTCTAAAGGTTAAAATTTTAAAAAGGTTCTTCATACACACATCACATTTACAAAAGTGGCTCCATTAAAAGGTTCTTTGGGGAAAGGTGGTTCTTATATATCCCCTGTTCAAGGAACGATTTATACTCTCTTTGGCACCATTATTTTTAAGACATTCCTGAAAACCTACCTCTGTCAGAGGCACTAAGCAGCTGCCGTCCTGGAGGGCTGGAATTTGCCTGCTCAAACACACCGAATAAAAATGATGATTAACATATTACATGTATTGGGTGTGTTTTAGCAGGAATGTGTTCAAATCCGGAATTGATGACCCTTGACCTACACGCGATTTCACCCATTAAGAGATTAAAGAATAAGCCAGATCTTTCATACTTTAAGGATATGTATGGCCTGCTTGAGATTCTGTCTTTATTGTTAATGTACAAACATGAATGCAGCTAATGTACAAACTGATAACACAGCAGTGAGCATGCAGTGATGTCTTAGTGGTTTATCATTACTTACAAACAGAAAAGGCTGAAATCTGAGTTGCAAGCTTTTCACGTCCATGAGAATTTGGTGTTGCGCTGACCCTGACGATTGCACTTTGAATCGATAACAGATCATCAGGAACATTGCGAGAGAGAAGGAGACGGGTTTCTTTTTCCAGCATGGCTGTCTTGTCTCAGCACAGCTGTATATTAATTACCGGCCTGCCCCTCCCAGCTGTTGGTTTACATTGTTTGCCGTGCATAGCATCATAGTTTTGTACCCGCTTGCTCTTTTACCAGGACGGCTTGGTGTTTCATGTGATTGTGTTTACTGATCAAATTTGATAACTCACCTGATTGCACTGAATCTAACTTATATATTTGAGGGTGTATTTATAATTCTCGTTTATCAGTGTGGAGCATTGAGGTATTTATTAATTTATTTTTGTCTGTATGAAGATTGAATAAAATGAACTTGTTGAAATAAAGAGGCCTGAGTGATGTCCTCATGTTTGCCATGTTTTATGTGTATGCCTGTGATGCTGTTTGTGTGTATGTGTGTGTGTGTGTGTGTGTGTGTGTGTGTGTGTATGTACTCCTCTGTCATTTTTTACCCCCACAGCCGTCCCTCCACCAGCTTGTCATGGCTGTTGAGTCATGTGCGGGCGGTGTGTATCCTGGCCTGGAGACAGTATAAGGGTGTGTGTGTGGTGGTCCTTGTCATTGTGGCAGGGCTGATATTCCTGGGTCTGCTCATCTTCTCTATACCTTCTGCACTCAGTCAGAAGATTATAAACTTTCTAGGTTAACTGAATTGTAAGATTTGCACTCGTCTCTCAGTAAACCTGTTATACCTGAATAAAGTTGTTTTCGGAATCAGAATCCATCATTCTAAAGCGTGATGTTTTTGGTCTCTGCCTTTAGCATACATCATACATTTTGACTATGTTCAGAGGTTTTGTAATGCTATTAAAATAACAGATTTATAAAATGTATAAAAATCAAGCAAATTTATGAATGTCAAAAATACATGTGATGGACCTGGGCCACATCTCACGTTTCACTTACAGCAGCTTTCATTTCCATGCTTGATGTTTTAGGGCCTTGTCCTGCAACACCATGAATGTCCTTGAATACATGCAGGGATAAACCAGTACATTTAATGTATGCTCTAATTAGATTTGCCCTAAAAATATTGTGTTGAGTTGTTTACATAAAGATTCATCTGAGCTGAACATGTTTCCGATGGACTGATGAACGGTTCAAACTAATGCACTAGATTAGATTAGATTCAACTTTTCTGTCATTACACATGTACAAGTACAAGGCAACGAAATGCAGTTTAGGTCTAACCAGAAGTGCAATAAGCAGCAAGTG
>JBBPDH010000151.1:5335836-5348668 GCA_037974565.1 Clupeocharax schoutedeni
AGAGAGAACAGTCCGTGGGCAGGGTGAGAGGAGTCCTTAAGAATACTGCGTGCTCGACGCAGACAGTGCTTCCTCTGAATGTCCTCAATGGATGGAAGTGAAGTGAAGCACTAAAAGCCTGTTTGCACAGTACAAGCATAAAATAACTTCACAGTTTTGATTCACCATCAGAACAGCAAGACAATAAGAAATAAGGTAAGATAAACCTTTATTAGTCCCACAAGAGGGAAATTTGCATTGTCACAGCAGAAAGTGAACAGTACAAAGATAAGAGCAGCAAAAACGATAAACAAAAGCTATACCAACAGTAGAGTATAAAAAAGTACACTCTATATTTATATGGATGTGTGTATTGGAAAATATACGTGTATACATGCAGGTATGCAATGGAGTAGCATGCAATAACAAAAACATTAATAATGAACCAGAAGAGTAGCACATTATAATTTACACATTTCACCCAGTAATAATATCCTTGCCCAAAAAATTGTACATTGCCATTGCACTCAAAAGAAATATAAAACATAAGATAAACTATGACTGTGTATTGGATAGGTGCATTTGTCAGTCTCTGTGTGTCTGGTCAACTGCAAGGTCTTTGTTTTGGTGTCTGACAGTGGTTGGAAGGAAAGTCTTGTGGAATCTCTTCTTCCCACATCATGGATGCAGCAGCCTGCCACTGAAGAAGCTGCTCAGTGCTGTCAGAGGATCATGCATGGGGTGGGAGTTGTTAACCAACAGGGATGACAGTTTAGCCACCACTCTCCTGTCACTCACCACCTCCACTGGGTCCAGAGGGCATCCTAGAACATCCTAAATGTACAGTTTGCAGCCATAAACCCTCCAAATAAATGTGTCGGCAGGGCTGGACTGGGACAAAAAATCCTACCGGGCATTTTGAGACCGGCCCACCTGAGATTCCATGCCAGTCCAAATACCTGACCAGCCCAAATTTACCTTCGGCCCACCAGGCAAATGCCCGGTATGGCTGATGGCCAGTCCAGCACTGTTTGTCAGTCAGCTAGATTAAAATCAAAAAGCATTTGTTTTTCATGAATTTCAGGATGGAAATGGCATAATGGTGAGATGAAGTGTATTGTTCTATTTGAATATTACTTTGTATTGTTAATTGTTTGTTTCTGTTTGTTGGTTAGTTGGTTTTATAAGTATGGAATGGCGTTTTTAGGTGCTTTGTTGCAAAGTGGGCTGATATTTGGATGCTGTGCCAAAAGCTGAGGTTGAATTCAGTGGTAATTTTCTTTCTAAAGTGACATGTTGATGTATAAAACATTGTTTACACATGATTGCATAATTAAATCCCATTTCAGGCATTTTCATTGGGTATATTTGTATCAGAGCAGAAGTATTCAAAGCAAATGTATACAACGAAAATATACATTTGACCTACATGGGTGAAGATATTTGAATTGTTCTAATTGAATTGTATTCTGTAAATAGATGCCACAAGAATGTTATTGTTACAACTAGAGAGAAGAAATTTTGAGATGGGACTGCAGTGCATGCACAAAATGAGCTGCTGTTCCTAAGGGGGGTCACTGCTGGCGAACTGAAGAGGGAGTTGCCCATGTGATCAGAACATTGTGGTTTAAATCCCAAGACTGGTGGTGCCCACACACTGCTCCCCGGGGTCTGTGTTCCTAACTGCTCCCGCTTCAGTTGGTGATGGTTAAAGGCAGATAAGAATTTTACTTTCCTCACACTGTGTGCCGTGGTGTGTTCACGCATGACAGATGCTCACTTTGCACACATAATAAAGCGGCCGTATGAAGCTTTGTGGCTGTATGGTGAAGTATTGATAAGTAGAACATTTAAATGTGGCCAAAAATGTAATGTAAGTGTATGGAGCAAAAAGGAATCTCATTCGATTTGGGAAATATTATTTATTTACTTTTATGTACTTATTATGGGGGTTAATATTTATTACTATTTATTATTATGTATTATTTTATTGTTGCAGGCCAATAATAAAACTCGCCTGCTCTTACTCTCTTTGTACGCTCCACGCCACCACGCTGTACCCAGTCGCGAATCTACACGGCGGGCTGTGATTGGCTGCCTGGAGCGCAGAGCCAATCAGAGCGAGACACGGTGTGAGAGCGGCCAGCTGGAGGCTGGCAGAGGAGCAGTGTGTCTCAGTAACAGTTCTGCATACCTGGAGACTCTTGACTTCTGCACATACTCCAGTTAAACTCCGATTCCAGACCGTGGGAGGAACAATGCGTGCTCTTCTGAGTAAGTAAAGACTCCGAGGAATCATTACAATGCAGCCTGGCTTGCTAAAACCCTTAAATATCTCGGGAAAGGTTTCTACGCAGCAGCAGAACTGTTTCTGGTTAGCTAGTTAGCTAAGCATTTAGTAACCAATGACTAGATTATGTCTGAAGGACTGATGCAACCCATCATAAAAATATTTACAACATTTTGCAGTCAAAAGTAGAGATACTGGAATTGTTTTAGCCTTTCTTCTTGCTTTTGTCTCTCCAGCTCTTCAGAAATGTACAGTTGCTAAGCTAGCTAGTGTGAGAATTTGACTTTTAGCTTCACCCATTCTGACTTTAAACTGAGCTTCTGTGTGCAAGAACTCAGAATATAGCAAATAGCTGGTTGCAATATTTGCAAGGACTAAGTGCTAAGAGCAGATATCTCGCACTAGCCAGACTGAAGAAATGCTGAAAACAAAGTGCAGTAGCTTGCTTGTGGGACTGTAGACTGCAAAATATGGTTGTATTTTAGAGTGCATCAGACCTTCAAACATACTTCAAAAGTATACAAGTTTTTATATTATAATCTAATCAATCTGATCGTTGGGCCTAAGGTAGAATACAGAATAAAATAACGTTCTTGTTCTTTAAAGGCATTTAAAATGATTTAACGTATTTATTGCACCAGATATGTGTTCTCTTTTGCATATTAATACTATTTTATCTTTACTGTAACTTCAAGAAATAGAATCATCTCTCCTAAACTGTATTTCGTGACATTTTATTTAGAAGCCACCCTTACCTTGAGTGAAGTATGTAAAGTACAGGCATGTGGGTGAATCTAATGTCTTGTGTTATGCTCCTTAATTGCTCTAATCTCTACTAGAAACTTTTTCTGTTATTGTCTGAAATATGAAACATGACTTTTAGATTTGTAGTTATAGCTCTCTGGGCTGATTGACCTGTTTCAGGTGTGTTGGCGTGTTCCTTGACTGTCCTCTCTGTCAACGGCCTCTATTCTGCCAGCGATGATGTGATGGAGCTTACTTCTTCAAACTTCAACAGGGAGGTTCTGCAGAGTGACAGTCTCTGGCTGGTGGAGTTTTACGCCCCCTGGTGAGTTCTTATTAGCTATCAGATATATGTACTCACACACCAGCAGCTGTTGGGGGGAAATAAAGTGGCACTTGTGTGTATATGTATTATATGAACATGTAAATATTTGTTTAACATGCTTTATTCAGACTCATGGCTTGTTTCTACAGGTGTGGACACTGCCAGAACTTGGCCCCAGACTGGAAGAAAGCAGCCACAGCACTAAAGGTGAGCATTTTTTATAATTGATTGGATTGAATTACCTGCAACTTAATATTCACCTGCATTACAGCTTAACAAATGAGTCCTGAAAAGTGAAACTCCATAGTTTTATGGGTCATAGTGGTTGTCCAGTGTTTGGGTCTTTTCTGGAAAGAAAATATAATCATTTTTATGATGCTGACATAATTATCTTGGCATTTTGCTGTAACTCCACAGGGAATTGTTAAGGTGGGAGCTGTTGATGCAGATCAACACAAGTCGCTGGGAGGTCAGTATGGAGTCCGTGGCTTCCCCACCATCAAGATATTTGGGTCCAACAAGCACAAGCCTGAAGAATACCAAGGTACAGAAGGGCTCCTAACATGTATTCTGCTTGTAACTGGCTTTAGTAACTTCAGTAACTGGCCACTCACATGTGCTTGTGACGGCCTGATGTCACAGGATTGTGATGCATGCTGTGTTGTCTTGCCTGCAGGTGGACGCAGCAGCCAGGCTATTGTAGATGCAGCCCTGAGCGCTTTGCGTTCTCTAGTCAAAGAGAGACTGAGTGGAAAATCTGGAGGCTCTGACTACAACAGACAGGTACAGAAGTCTGAACACATTAAGCATCATTACTAGTAATGCAGTGCATTCCCCTGTTTTATTTCATTATTTGTCACTTTTTTGCTAATTTCAGAGTTCTGGTGGCAGCAGTGGCGGCAACAAGAATGATGTAATCGAGCTGACCGATGACAACTTTGACCAGATGGTTTTGGACAACGGTGATGTTTGGATGGTAGAATTTTTTGCCCCATGGTGTGGACATTGCAAGAAGTAAGTTTGTTGAATAATTTGCAAAGATATTAATTAAAATTTCACCAATTAAGATAAAGAAAGAGTTTTGCACAAAGTTGGGTGTTTACTATACATGATACTATAACACTGTATTTTGAAGACCACTTAAATAGGGAATTCATAATCCATGCATAAGCATTGAATAGCATTTGAAAAGATTCGGTATGAAAATGTTAAAACTGATTAATGGAATTAATTTCTTCATTCCAGTTAATGGAATGTATATGGTATATATTTATATGGAGTTCTAGTTAAAAATAATATGTTCAGTTTTTGTCCTGAGATCTCTTGTTAGGTATTTTTTAAATAACCAGCTACCTAAGAAGTGCATGGGTCAAGATCAGGGGATTGATTTGATCTTGATCTTAGTTTTTTAATCTTTAATTTTTTATTTTCAGTCTTGAGCCTGAATGGACAGCTGCTGCTACACAGATCAAAGATCAAACCAATGGCAGGGTGAAGCTGGGAGCTGTAGATGCCACTGTTCACCAGGGCCTGGCAAGTCGCTATGGGGTAAGTGTGATCAACATCAGCACCTTCCTGCCACAGAAAAGTCCTGATAAACTTTTGCCCCTTTAGGTTTGTTGACTACCTTGCTTGATTGTTGATGCTCATAATAACTTGTTTTATTTGTAGATCAGGGGATTTCCTACCATTAAGATCTTCCGTAAAGGAGAGGAGCCAGAGGACTACCAGGGTGGACGCACTCGCTCTGACATTGTTGCCCATGCCTTGGATCTTTACTCAGACAACGCTCCTCCTCCCGAGCTGCTGGAGGTCAGTTTTCTGCTAATCGCTGCTCTTAGGAAAAATTTTTGAACAGTAAGATATTTAATGAAAGGAACCCAAAAGGTTTATAAACTGGTTGCTTACTAACAATTCCGCTTTCAGATTCTGAATGAGGATGTCTTGAAGAAGACATGTGAGGACCATCAGCTTTGTGTGATTGCTGTGCTGCCTCATATTCTTGACACAGGTATGAGGGATTTATTTTCAAGTACAGTGCCGTTTTAGGAAATGAACTTTGAAGAATTTGAAGAAACATACTATGATGTATATACATAGGCGAGCCACTTGTGTCTACACTCGCATCCGTTTTGTAGTCTTCATTTAGACCTTTACTCCACTCATCACTGGAACAGCCATGTGACTGACATATATATATATATACACACACACACACACAGAAGTACTGCTGAAGTTTAAAATATATGTGTCACTGCTGGGATAAACACAGTCCACCAGCCAAAAATATCTCTCCAAAACTGTAAAAAGTGGACAATATGTTTAGATGCAGGGTGTTGTATGTGCACATGCATTTGCTGTTTGCATATAGGGGAGCAAAATATCAGCAGACTTGACATTATATAATTTGTCCTACTTATTACAACCCATCAGCTGATGATTGGGATTTATTTTTGTCTTTTGACTAGGGCTAGGCATGTTAACACGTTATTGCGTGGATTTTTTTTTTTTTTTTTTAAGTTTGTTGCTTTTTGTGCTTGAGTGCGTGCAGCACGCTGCTCTACCCATAGAGATATATTCTGTGACTATGGCTCTAGGTCTTGGCTGATTTTCGCAGGGTATCGTCAATATTATTTTGGCCATTACACCAATAGAGACTTTAATGAGACTGCGTTCAAATACACAGGCTTTAATATGGACTTGGTCCCTCTTTACAACTGGTATAATGCTCTGGACTCTGTGGGTAACTTGTTTTTCTATAACAAACTAGATAAAATGTGAACGCTGTAAAGGGACAAATAGCTTTGGTTTTATATTTGATTTGATTACATTAATGTTTAAGCTGAGTTTTACAGAAACATTTGAACTGTAACTGTGTTAAAGGGAACACTGCTGTTAAAAAGCTTGTTCACTTGTTTAAAGTGTTTGCAAACCAAATGTTATTGCACTTTTGTTCATATAGCAGTACTTAAAATAAAAGTGCGCAACTTTTGAATTAATTATTGAATGCCTGAAACAGCACGAATAATTGCAGAAAACCATGCAATTAAGAAATGTATTCATTGCCCTGCATTACGTTTGACATCAGACTGTTTCTTGTGTTTATAGGCGCAGCAGGCAGAAACGGTTATCTTGAAGTCATGATGAAGATGGCTGAGAAATACAAGAAGAAGATGTGGGGGTCAGTATGTGCTTTGCATTTAAGTCACAGAATGATCAGGGTCTTTTAGATTATTTACAAATTAAGATTAAATAAACTTGAGGACTTGTTAATGTGTGACACTGTTGTATATTAGCAGCTTGACCATGATATGGGAAAGAAAAAACATTTTGTCCCCTCCACTCTGTAGCTGGCTGTGGACAGAAGCTGGAGCTCAGATGGAGCTGGAGTCCTCTCTTGGGATCGGTGGTTTTGGCTACCCTGCTATGGCAGCTATTAACTCTCGCAAAATGAAGTTTGCACTTCTGAGGGGCTCGTTCAGCGAGACGGGAATCCATGAGTTCCTAAGGTATTTTATTAATTGTTTATAAACCGATGCTACTTCGTCTGTATTACCTGTTTTTTAACAGTATTAAGTGTGCTTTACTAATTCACCTTTCTTTTTCTCGCCCTAGGGACCTCTCTGTTGGTCGTGGTTCGACTGCCACAGTAGGAGGTGGTGCTTTGCCAAAGATATATAGTGTTGACGCTTGGGATGGGAAGGATGGAGTTGTGAGTAGAAGTGTTTTTTTTTTTTTCTTCTTTTTTTTTTTCCCCCTGCCTTTGACATTTATCACATCTAGTTTTACATTTAGTGGTAAAACATTCTCCCTTTCCCTCCCTCAGCTTCCGATGGAGGATGACATTGACTTGAGCGATGTGGATCTGGATGATCTGGAGAAGGATGAATTATGAGTTCACTGGCTAGGAAGACTAATCTGGTTTGGTCTCAAGACCACACAGACTTGGCCCATGACCCGCCTCTCCTCTCCCGTGGATGAGGGGAAAACTGGGACACTACGTTACTGTACACTCTTAAAACAAAGACTTGTTGCTTTTAACTCTAGTAATCTGAAATAAGGTGGAATCAGGAATTAAATCAAGGTTGAACTCCGCTTTCTCACATACCTCCTTTTCATTTGACTGGCTGGCTGATTGGATCTTCCAGCACGGATGGCAAGCAGGATTATGTAACGTCACTTTTCTTTGTCCAAATGCCCCCCCAAACACAAAACACACAGCTGCAAAATAAAGGTTGTATTTTCTTAGTTCTGAATGACAGTGTTTCTATAGTGACACCAATTTTTCTGTGAACATTGATTTCAAATGGTAAATTCATGGAAGTTGACAAAATAAGGTAGCCTTTTGTCTTCAGGGAGTACTATCCGATATGACCTTGCTGGATGTAAGCATTACATTTGCATTTGTCCTTCATTTTAACTTGCTACCATGTACGAGTAATATCTAGACTCAAAAGGTTTGCGGATAGTTCATTTTCATGCCCCACAGCTATGTGATAAATGCATTTCTGGTTATTGCTTGATAAGTGATCTGTTTCTGAGAAGTTTCCCAGCGTTCCATTGTGTTTGTGTTGGACAGGGAATAATGTGGGAATCGTGTAGATTTTTCTTACACAACTTTGTTTTGACTTGTGGTTTTTGTTATGAAAATAAAGGAACACAAATGAATTAATTGGATTTTATTACTGTTGTAACATACTTAGAACAAGTTTCACTCTTGTGAATGTGCTCCAAACTATGTTAAACAATGGCTTAATGATGAATCCTATATATGCACTTAATTCAGACAAATATGCAACATTCGATTCAAAGACGCAGCCCTGTGAACGCCGCTTTACTTTTCTGACACCGATATCACTGGCTACTCCAGAGATGCCTACACAGAGATACAGCACTTAAACCTTTATAACTACACCTCTTGCTAACCACAAATCAATTACAAAATTACTGACAAGAACCAATCCCATTGTATACATTCTGCACAAATGCTAATTTTGGCAATTGATCCATGACAAAGCACTGTGTATTGGCAAATGTCTAAACTATGAAATACATAGGCTGGCAAAAAAAAGCATTCATTGTCCAAAGATGAGTTTTAAACAAGTCTGATACAAGACTAAACACTGAAACACTTACTGTACTACTTCCGTAAATGCGTGTAGTTTATATTCCAGAACGCCATTGATTGCACACCTGTATGTCATCAGGATTTTTGGACTCAAAAGCTACTCTGTCACACAAGTGGTACTTTACTAAGTGCTACTTATCCATGTGTGTTTGCATATTGTGTTAAAAATAAAGGAAATTATGGGAAAAAGTGCAACTGCCTTGCACCTGTAGCATATCCAGTACTGGACATTTTAACTTCAAATATCAAACATGACTAGTGATTTACATCAAGAAAAAAAGGCTGTGTTTATAACTGACATGTGATGGTACTCAGGAAATTGACAAATCGAGCCCGTTAAATGTCTGTTGCAAAACTACAGCTCATACGCTTTTTGCTTTTTGAGAATCAACAGATGCAGACCAAGGAACGGTGTCCCTCTTTCATCACAATCTCAAGAAAGTACTATAGGGAGGCTAGAACCATGAAATGACAGAGCATGTAGCTGAGTAACAGACTTTGTGCAGGTGGTATGATTTTACATTTGTGTACTCTGTTCATGTGATCTGTGTACATCTGTAACTCAAATGCAGACCATGTCTTTGGGAGCAGTGAGCCAATCTTCCGCCTGTAGTTCTTGAGCAATAAGCTTATCTTCCTCAGAGGGTGAGAGTATGTGGCAGGGCTTCCTGCAAACGTTGCTGCTTGGCTACTTTCAGAACTGGCGGGGAGTGCTCTGGTCGGACTGCAGCAGTCTGACGATAGAGGGATCACTCTTGGCACCTTTGATGAACTCCTCCAGAGAAAGCCTCCCTGCAATATGAAAAGAGACTAAGGGTTAGAGATTTCATAACCAATCTGGGTTTATTTCAAAGCCCTTTGGGAACATGCACCACAGTATGCTAAACAAGTTGTAGCAGCTTCTGAAACTATATGATGGTTCCAGAGATAACTGTACTCTTACATTCCCAAAAGAAACTGTGATACAAAAATTTCAGCTGAGATTGTAATATTATTTAGTCATTATTTAGTTTATTCACTTTCCTATATTGACCATTGGGGCTGCTAAGAGGACACAAGTGCAGCTAAGAAAGTGGAAGCTAATCATTTTAGACTACTGTCCACTCAGCTTGGTCAGATGAATCAATATGATCAGAGTTGAACATAGTGTGATAGGAAGACATCGGGCACTGGAGTCACAGATGCCAGATTGGTGAAGTATGATTTCACTGGAGATAGGGCCGGACTACATTCTATCTATCTATTGCGGTTCTGAAAAATGCTTAAAAACAATGCTGTAAAAAAAGGGCGTTGTTAACGGCGATATTTTTTTTTACAGCGCGATAAGAATCTCACTCGTTAATGCGCGTTACCGTCGTTAACGGTCTAGCACTAGTTTTGAATAATATTCAAGAGTATTGCACTTTGTCATGTTCAAATAACCGTGTTAAATAATTTAGTAATAGTTTAAGAATTGCGCTAGTTGCCATTTTTATTGTTTACCATTTTACATTTTTTGTTCTCATTCATTTGTTGTTCTTTTTGTTCTTTAAATACTTTAAAGTATTTATTTAGCTTTTAATTGTGCAATGTTGTTGGCAAAATTGCACAAACTGATTAAAATCTGTTCAGAAGTGTTATTTTGCCTATATGCCGTTTAGTTCTTTAAGAACGTTTGGTTGTACTGTTCAGTAAATCTATTGGTACAAATCAGTATAATTTTCAAATACCGTGATAAAATCGAAATCGTGATTTAACTGTATCTTGGCCATATCGCCCACACCTAACTGGAAAGGTTTTTTTTTAAATTGCAACCAGTGTTGTCCTTGAACGCCTGCAGCCACAGACAGCAAATGGCAGCACAGCTGGAGCTCCAGCCTGAATCTCAGCTGTAGGCTGTATGTGCCACTTAGTGACTTTGCTCAGATACTAACTACTGACTGAAGGGTAAATTCTCAATCATTCAAAATCCCTGTTACCCCTAAGTTTACGTCAAAGTCTCAGAGACTCATTAATCATTAAGCAGTAACAAAAACAGAGTCAGCGTAGGACAGCTTACCGTCATTGTCTGTGTCCATCTGCCTGAAGATTTTGTCAGTGCGTTTCTCAGGGGTTGACTCATCCTCTGGCATCTTCATCACAGATGACACCATTTTGTAAATTGCCTGTAATTTATGAAAAGGAAACATCAGCTGGCTGTGCATTTTAACAGCAATTGCCAGTCATTACTGATTTGTCGGTTTTATTTTCAGAGTGTTCTTTTAAAATGAATAATAACCACCTAATCTATAGCGAGCCAACATGTTTTTTTTTAAGTGAAGAACAGAGCCTTTGTACTTAATCAACGTTTTTGGCAGGGCCATATGGCCAGTGGAACACTTGATTGAGGAGATCTGTTTATTCAGGAGGACTATATCACCAAACATTCAACTGAGCCAATATTGATATGGAACAAGCCCCACTGGCAGCAACGACTTACAGAACAAATACGGAAATGCAAATAAAAGAGCGACATAAACAAAAACGGGAGGGAAAAGGAAAGCAGTGGAACATATAATCAAAAACAATACCACTGTCTTACAAAAGTATTTTAACTACTAGATTTAATCAGGTCTTTTCTGGAACTACACAGGTGAAGATAAAGTAAAAGCACCCTTTTCCCAGCCAGTGCTGTTCTCTCACCTGTACTATTTCCAGCATCTCAGCCCGGCTGATGTATCCGTTTCCATCCAGGTCATACATACTGAAGGCCCAGCGGAGCTTCTGCTCCAGACCGCCACGTGAGGTCACGCTGAGTGCAATGATGAACTCCCGGAAGTCGATGGTGGCATCACCGTTGGTGTCAAATGTACGAAAAACATGCTCTGCAAACTTTGAGGCATCCCCATAAGGAAAGAAGTTGGCATAGATTTTCTTGAACTCATCCACAGTTAAGTGACCGGTCGGGCAATCTTTGAGGAAGCCGCGGTACCACTCCTGCAGCTCATGGTCCGTGAACTCCGTGTTTTCCCGCAGGTCATTCAGGACTTCTGGACGCAGTTTGCTGTTCTGCTTACCCATGGTGTAACCCTCCTGTGGACTGTTCTAAAACTCCTCTGGGGAATCGTTTCCTTTGCCTGGGTTTTACTCTCAGGACCTACACAAAAGGTACACTGTAAAACAAATAAAACATATTAACACATTCTTAAATATCTGTGCTGTTTTTATATCAGTATTTCACTTGTGTTGCATTGTTCTTTGTCCCTTTTGTTTTCTGGCAGATAAAGACTTGGCCAGATTCAAAGCGTGCTACCCTAGTGCGATGAGAGAGTAGAATTTAGTATCCATGGATACCACTTAGTACGTTATTAAGGTGCGAATTTATCGATTTCTTGATAGTAGGGAGGGAGTTAATGGCCATCTGGGAGAAGAAACGACTGGCTCTGTCTAACCTACCTAACCATCAAGACAGTGCGAGTTACCGCCCAGATAATAAGATGCTGCTATCCTGTCATTATGAGCTCATGGTAGTGGAGGGTTGTTTGTGCTGTCATTCTATATAGCACTGTATTGTCATTTTACATCTGTATAATGTGTGTGTGTGTGTGTGTGTGTGTGTGTCAATAGATACATGCAAGTTCCTGGGTCACAGGTAGGGCTGTATCTAGTGAATATTTTTGGAATCAAGTATTCTGTCGATTTTTTCATCGTTTAATCGTGTAATCGGATAAATCATACTTTTGTGTTTTTAAACAACTTTATCAATAGTGGGTTATGCAACATCAAATACCTCTTAAAATGAGCAAGCAATTGGCTTTTATTCCTCACAAAAAATGTTTTTATTCAAACTCAATACTTTTATTAGATCGAAATCAACATTCAGAACCTATAATCGATTGAATTTTTCCAGGTCGATTATTTCGATTACTTTCTCTTTAAAAACATTACCACGTGTGGAGTCACGTGACCCTGCTCCGTTATGTTACGTTATTCCGCCGGCATGTCGAGCATGGAGAACTTAAACACTGAGACAACTGTACAACTTGTCAGTGAACTATGAGGGCAAAAAATAAATTAATTAATTAATTAAATAATCGTTCATTAATCATAATCGAGTTAAAATGTTCATTTAATCGAGATTTTGATTTTAGGCCAAATCGCCCAGCCCTACTATAGCCCATCTGAGCATAAAGAATAAATAACAAAAAGTATAAGGTACGAAATAGTAAAAAGAAAATATGAAAACAGTCTCCAGTTGTATCCAGATGAGGTAGCTGGATGGCCTAGTGGTTAAGGCATCCGCCCCGCGACCAGAAAGTCCCGGTTCGATCCTAGGCACCGCTGAGGTACCCTGAGCAAGGTACCGTCCCCGCGCACTGCTCCCCGGGCGCCGTGTTCCTGGCTGCCC
>JBBPDH010000151.1:5370902-5386080 GCA_037974565.1 Clupeocharax schoutedeni
CTGCTGCAGAGTTGGGAAGAACTTTCTGCCGAATGAACATTGAGACACTGAACCGCTTGAATTTCAATACAAACAAAGAGAAAACATGGGGTGTTGTAAAACTTTTGACCGGTAGTGTATATAATAATGCAAATGTCTTCAGTTGTAGTATGTAATTGTAATTTGCTCTGGATTCTAATTGCTCTAAAGTACAATGTACAGTAAAAAAAGAACAATCCCAGAATTCATAGAGCTCTCTACAGAAGTAAAATGGTAAAAGAAAATGTATGTAATGTTTAGAATGAACACAATTTTTTTTATTTTTTGTTAGTGGTTTTGTTGTTGATTTAATTTGCTTTATATTAATTTCTCTTAGATGCCCAAGATGAGGGAGCACCATGCCTCTGTAAGTCTATCCACCCCTCTACTTTCCTTGTAACAACATATAACATAAAAAAAAACTTTTAAATAATAAGTATAGAAGTCAGTTGTGTTTTTTTCATTTTTAACAATTCCAAACTTCCAAAACAATAAACTGCTACATGTCCGTCAATTTTGTAAGAGAGCTAAAATTTTGTGTTGTTTAACTCCCCCTAGTGGCCAAAAGATTTAGGAGCTTTAACAAGTATGAGTACCTGTATGAAACGGAGTCGCTGAACAGCTTAAATGGTGCCACGAACGGACCCAGAGCAAGCTGCAAGGTAAATGTGAAGCCATGTCTCAGCCTTTCTCAGCCCTGCTCTTTGGCTCTTGGCTAAAAAGAAAAAGTCTGACACTTCTTGATGTGTTCACAGGTTGAGATTGAGGTTCCTGGCACATGTCAGTACGTGTTCCACACCAAGGAATGCACACTGAGCGAGGTCATCGACACCGATGCTGATGGGAGCCCAGTCTTCAGGCCTGCTGCTGGCGCAGACACCTTCAAGGCTGAAATGGAGAAGTATGTCAGCTCTTTAAATAAATGGGTTTATGTGTTTCTGTGGTGGCCTGTTTTGTGGCCTAAGGGCCGAATGTAGAGTTCTTATTAACTGTTCAAATCCAAAACTAGACCTTATATCTGCCCAAAAGAGGACCTAAAAGCCAAAACACTATCAGTTATTGTCCTAGAAACAATTTTAAACACAATATCTTGACAAGAGAAGCAGTAGAATAGGTTTAATACACCTATAGCCCTTCAAGGAAAGGGATTATGGAAGTCATTATGTGATAACGACAACACACACGCATTATGAAGAAAGAGTCGGAAGAATAAGTAATACCTGTAGTTCCTGTAAGAACCGATTATAAAAGTCTCTGTTTTATTGCTCAGGAACCCATTAAAGGTCACTGTGGAGGGGGATAATGACATTAAGCTGTTCCCTGAGGATGATGAGCTAACCAACATCCTGAACGTTAAGAGAGGTATCATCTCTGCCCTCGCTGTGCCTGTGCTCGAAGAGGAGAAGAACAAGAGAATGGTCAGTCGATAATTCCCTGCAGTTTTGCTCATTGCGGTGTACCTTTTTCAGCTGGGACTATAAAGGTTACATTTATTTTAAATCTACTACCATTTTGCTCCTGCAGCCTACGGTTTTTGGCCTGTGCAAGACAGACTACACAGTAAACGCCAGAGAAGATATCGCCACTGACGTCACCCTCACAAGAGACCTGTCCAGATGTGACAACTTTAGGCCAATCAGGGACCACACCAGCCCCTTGGCCCTCATTACAGGCTTGGTGAGTCATTAAAGGGCAGCGATATTGCAACACTGCTTAAGCTGAATCAGAAGATTTGGAAATAAATCTTCAGGTTGTATTGACTTTCTTCTTCTTTTCCATAGAACTACCCCCTCGCTCAGCTGTTCAGGAGCAAACAGACTTGCAACTACAAATTTGACAATCAGCAGAAGCACATGACCTCTGGTGTTTGCACAGAGAACCACCTTCTTGTGCCTTTCTCTTACAAGTGAGTGGTTCAAACAATCAACTAAGCAATATCACTTAATGGTGTATGTGTGTGTGTGTGTGTGTGTGTGTGTGTGTGTGTGTGTGTGTGTGTGCTTTAATCATTGTTTCTTTCTTTCTTCACTTTGATCATCAACAGGGGAAAGTATGGAATTAACAATGTAGGCAAACAGACTGTGTCGTTGCTGGGAGTGTCTGTTTACAACGAAAGGGTGTTTGATCACAGTAAGGACCATCTGAAAGAGTTTGACTTATCTATTATGTCCAAACGAGTAGATTTTCTTACTGAACACTTTCTTCTCTCTGCTAGACGAGGCCAACATGAAGCCCCTGCACCTCGATGCCAGTATCGACATGAGCCCCATTCAGGATAAAAATGCTATCCTTACCATTCTGAGGGAGCTGGATGGTCTTTCCCAGACGGAAAATGGATACCAGAGAGCACAACTGGCTCAGAAGCTTGTGGCCACGATTCGCAAGGCAAACGCTGACACTCTGTCTGATGCTTTGCCGGAGGCACTGGAGATTTCCCGTGTCTTGACCTACCAGGCCTTCTTCCAGTGCGGCACTCCGGAGTGCAGCAGTGTCATGATGAAGATCCTCAGGACCACTGGAAGCACCACCGCTGAAATTGATGCTGCAGTTTATGCCTTGGGACTGGTGCCCAACCCCTCACGGGTGCTTGTCAAGGAAATGCTGGAGATGGCCAGGTTCAAGCCCAGCAAGCTCATCTACTACGCCACCAGCAATGCTGTGAGGAGGTGAGAAACATATAAAACTCGTAAAACCTTATTCTCACCCCTGTGAGCTAGAATCAAAAACAGGAATAACAGGAATAAAATTACAGCAACATCGAAAAACTCTGAGACCACTGGTATAAATGCTTCTATTTGCATTCTTTGTACAGAAAATTAAGAATAGTTAGGATGACTCTTCGAAGTGACTAATCAAATGTAAGCAAAAGGGTGCTATTGACCACTCCAGCTTGAGTGCACTTTTTAATTAACTCGAGTACAGCCAATAATGCAGTACCAAATACTCTGAAATTCTAAAATTCTGTAAATTCAATTTTTGCTGAAGACAAGCAAAATAGAAGTGGTCTCACACTTTTGTACCCCACTGCAATATCAACACTGCTTATATTTTTTTACTGTGTGCTTCCAGGCTCTATAGGGCAGAGGGAAAGGTTACCCCTGAAATCCAGGCTGTGGCTGATTATGTCACTGATGAGATTGGTGACTGCACAGGTGACCAGGAGCAAATCTATTTGACTCTAAGGGTACGTTCACTGTATATCTTGAAGTCTTTGTAATCTCTCCAGTGAAAAACAAACTTGTAAGATCTCTGTGGAGCCCAATATTAACTGTAATGTCTTACGAACAGGTGATTGGAAACATGGCTGCTGCCATGGGCGCTGCCAGCCCAGCCCTGAAGTCTGCGGTCATCCAGTGCGTCAACCAGCCTGCCGCCTCCGATGAGGTTCAGCAGGCCGCCATCCAGGTGTTCAGACAGACACCTGTGCCCGATGAGGTATACTTCTTGCACCGTATCTCACATTATGTCTCTATTCTCTTTGACCAATCTAATCATTTTGTGTTTTTTTATTACAGAGCAGATCAGTGCTCATGCAGACTATCCTGGACAAAAATGCTCCTGTGCAGAAACGCATTGCTGCTTACCTCATTATGATGAACAACCCTCAGGCTGCTGAACTCAGTCAGCTGGCTGCAGCTCTCCCTAATGTAGATAATCTGCAGGTCAACAGCTTTATCGTGTCTCATCTCACCAACATTCTGAGCTCTACTGCACCAGAAACCAAACAGTGAGTAAAATATATATATACACAATTTATTTACCTTCCAAATATCCTGCAGATATAAAAAAACGACCTTCACATGCACATATTTTTCAGATTGAAGCAGATGATTCTTGATGCCTTCCAAGGCAATGAGGTTGGAAAGGTCATGGATCCCACCAAGTTCTCTCGGAACTACAAGATTGGCTCTCTGGAAGGAAACATGATCTTTGAGGGAGAAAACAAACTGCCCAAAGAAGTCATGCTTGAAATGACTCTGAACGCTTTTGGATATGACATTGACATGTTTGAGGTATGTATTTTATTTATTTTTTATTATATATTTATTTTCAAAAGGCTTGTGTTTCTCTGCCCTGGCATTGTTTTTCATTCTCCTAACATACTCCAGCTAATGAACTAATTAACAAGCCTTTCTTTGTCGATGTAGGTGTGCAAGAGCAGGGAAAATACTAAAATGTGCACCTTCGGAACTAAATTTCATTTTTTGTTATGTATTTTTGACTATCGATTCTTTTCGATTTCAGGTTGGTGTGGAGGGAAAAGGACTTGAACCAACTGTTGAGGCCTTGTTTGGTCCTAATGGTTTCTTTCCTGACACTGTGATGAAGACCTTCTACTATGCTGCTGACAAAATGCCCCCTCAGATTAATAATGTTCTCAGAAACATAATCCCAGGACTAAGGAATGACAGAAAAAAGAGACAGGTACTGCCTTAAAATGTCCATAGATGACTGTAGATTTACACTTAGTCCTAGCCAGTTGCTAATTTGTGAGTCAAATAGTTAAATACTGAAGTAAGCAAACTGTATGATCTTCAGATATTATTGTTCTTCATCGCTGCTAGTTTCATCAGAGACAGTTCCATTATTGATTATGTATGGATCTTTATCTTTGTAGGCCTCCCAAAACATCGTAAGCGAAATTACCCAAAATGTTCAGAAGTTGATGGAGGACCTGAAGGCCCAGGAGACCCCTGAAGCCATGATGTACCTGAGGCTTCTAGGTGCTGAGCTTGGCTACCTTAAGATGAAAGATATGGAAGACATGGCCTACTCTGTGTCTAAAGTGGTTGAAAAGCTTCTGAAGATGTTCCCCACAGAGGTGAGTACACTTATTTACTTTTACATATGACACCAACAGAAAAGATTCCGCAAAACAAGAACAGTTCAACATTCACAGAAATAAATGTCAATTTTGTACATTATGTCGTAAGTGGACTTCCTTCAAATGCAAGAAAAATAAAGGATACGAAACTTCAAAATGATTGACGAATACAATAAATTTAAATAATAATACTAATCAGCATTTTTGTTTACATTTTTTTTCCTCTACCGGAACCAGTTCATCAAGAGTCTCTTCTCAAGCACCAACAATGAACTCTTCCTTCATTACATCTTCATGGATAATGAGTTCTACCTGCCCACTGGTCCTGGTGTCCCGCTGAGAGTTGCTCTAGCTGGTACCTTTGCACCTGGGATCAAAGGAGGACTGAAAGTTGCTCGTGACATGGTAAATAAATTGAAATCATATTTTATTTCCAACATACCCTTGAATAGTTTCTTCAGGTAGAAACATTTGACTTGACTAAGATGCAACTATCACTTCAAACACTGCCTTTGGTGTTATTTTCAGAGCGAGATTGCTTTCATGCCATCTGTGAGCATGGAGTTTGTGACTGAGATCGGCGCTCACCTCCCAGACTATGTTAACTCTGGCCTGGAGATGCACACCAACATCTTCAGTGAGAGAGGCCTCAGAGCTAAAGTTGCCTTGGCCCGCAACCAGATCAAGCTGAGCATCCCTGCTCCTGAGAATTCAATGAAACTCATCAGTATTACGTGAGATTTTTGAACTTTGTCTTCATTTTAAGATTAAATTGTCAACTCATAATGCTAAAAAACAAACGTAATGATAAATAACAAAATTAACATTGTTTATTTATTGTATTTTTTTTTTCTCCAAAACAGCAACACCTTGTTGTCTGTTGCTGGGGATGACATCAAGCCTGTTCCTAACATGGGGCAGCAGGCTGAAGTACAAGAATGCACACCTTTCTTCCCTGGTCTGAAGGGTTGCGGTCATATGCTTTACTCAAATGCCATGTTGGAAGATGCCTCCCCATACTTTCCCCTTTCTGGGAGAAGCAAGTAAGCACATGCTGCACAAATATATTTTAAAGGGTGGGCCGGTTTAGCCTGTGTCCTTCTTATTGGTTATTTTTTTCTCTTAGATGCACTTATGCTATTTATATATTATATCATTGGTATATGACAAGATGGAATTAAATATGGTACATTTTACTTTAGGTACTATATTTAATCATTAAAAGCATGTTTTATTGGCATGTGAAAACTATTTTCCTTTGAATAACTTGATCTTCTCCTGTTCAGATTTACCCTGGAGCTGCAGCCCACTGGCGAGGTCTCTGAGTACTCTGCCACTGTTACATATGCACTCGAAGACATGGTTGACACAGTCACAGTTGATGTGAAAGCCGAGGGTAAGGCCATAGATAACTGGTTAACATACTTCAAACTAGACATTAAACTGTTATATCTAAAATGCTCTCATTCTAACACCAGGAACATCTACCGAGGCCACGGCAAAGATGGTGTTCAACCGCAAGGAATACAGTTTTGCTGCTGGTCTCCAGACACCTGAAAACCTTGATGTCGTGTTCAGAGTTAAGACTGCTGACCCAAGTACTGAGGCCACAGGCTCTCGTTCCATCATGATTGACATCCTCAACAACAACGTTCCCGAAGTATCTTTGATTGGTCTGGCTAAGTATGTAGAAATACAGTTCTCATCATGCCTTTCCTCACGCTTAAACATATCTAACCTGTTGAATTCTTATCACTAAACAAACAATTCTCTTGCAGAATTGATGCACTGAAAGAAGCCATGCTGCAGGTTCAGCTGCTTGTCCCAGCTCTTGAAACTGATGCCAAAATGTCTGCCAGTCTGAAGCGTGATGCGGATCTGACGCTGGAGCTTGAAAGTGATGTGAAATTCCCTAAAACCTCTTCTGTGCAGAAACTCAGTCTGAAATATGGTACTTGCCTTTTTTATAATCTACATCAGTAGCAAAATTGTGTGCATGCATAAATGATTACAGTTTAGTGTGAATAATGAATCGTGTATCCTCTGAGAAGGTGTGACATTTGTTGTAGTGATTCAGTTTCTTATAAAATGATGCCAACCATGGAATTTTTAAGTAATCTCTGCTGCACAAAAATAGTGGATTTATAGTGGGAAGGAGGGTCACCTTTGTCTTTTAGATGTGCAGTCTTTCAAAACCAGTTATTACTGTTCATAAAACCACAACATTTTGTTCTGTTTCAGATAATGAGAAAATCGAAGCTGAGATTAAGTCAGATGTCAGCTCTGACACCAGGGACATCAAGGCAGAAATAAGTGACCTCCTGAATCAAAACATCGGGGCAACCATACGCTCCTCTGTTGAGGTAAGACAAAATGATTTGTATTTTATTAATGTTAAGTTATAACAAAGAAACTAGAGAAAGTAAGGTCAGAAAACTAGTACTAGTGGTGTGTAAATAACACTGAAGTTGGAATAGGAGTAATGAAAACTGTAAAGGAAACAAATGCTATTTAATATATACTAAATGCTATGTAGGCACACAATAAGATAAGAACGGTTTTGCAAAATGAGGTAACAAAAATGTGTTCAAAAAATCAAAAATCAGTTGGAATGTGTCAGAGAGTGGCTTTGAAATTACTTATTGTGCTTAACATACCTTTTATATGTACTATAGAGTAACACATACTTGCTAATAATGGGTAAAACTAATAAAAGGTTTTTGTTTTTGAGTGCATCATAAGGTAAAAAACAAACATAAATGTAAAACAATGCTTTCTAAAACTTTGCAGGCCACAAATAGCTACCTTGAACAATCTAAGATTCCATATGTGGAGAACCTAAGAGTCCCTGCCTTCGAGATTGATTTGCCTGAGAGGCTCTTCCTAAATATGTAAGTGAATTGGATATTCCTCTGATTCTATATAAACAGAGTATTTTATTTTACAATGCCTGTAAGACCCAACAATATATGTTTTTTAAAGTGATAACAAATAAAGGCAAAGATGATATGATTGCTGTAACAGTAATATGGATTTCCTTTAAACAGGGAGGCTGGAGCCAGGTACCACTTTGGCAAGCAGTACTACACGATCACCATCCCTATGCTTCTTGGCGGAAAATCTTCTAAGGATTTGAACTTCCCTCCTGCTCTCACCACACCCAACCTGGCAGTGCCTCAGCTTGGCTTAGAAGTTGCCTCCATTAGTGTTCCTCTTCCTGACATTTTAATTCCAAAGACCCTAACTGTATCTCTGCCCATTCTTGGAATGGCAGAAGTATCTGGTAAGCTCAGCAGCAACCTTTATAACTTGGACGCATCTGCATCTGCTGGTAGAGAACCTGCTGAGCCACAGAGCTATTCGGCCAAGGTTGAAGTAACTGGAACAAGCCCTGTAGACATTCTCTCCCTTAGAGTTGAAGGTAAGAAACAATGTAACTGTTACTTTCAGTTTAGCACATTAACTGAGGAAAGTGCTTTGTTCGATTGAATATTTTTGATTAAATGTGTGTTATTTTTCACAGGGTCTGCTCTGCTTTCTGAAACAGTAAGTGATACTCTAAAGGCAGAGATGAACACTGCTGTCAACCACAAGTTCTTTAATGCAAGAGTCAGCATTGTTGAGGAAATACAAATGGTGAAGGACATCAGCCTAAAATCAAGCAGCATGCTTGAGATCACAAGTCCCCTTAGTGTGCAAGTGTCCCTGGAGCATACAGGCCAATTCGGAATGAATACAGAAGAAATCTCTGGAGATAGCAACTTTAAGGGATCCTTTGTGACTGGTCCTATAAATGGTGATGCCACTCTCAAACAGTCACTAGCAGTCTTTCCATTCCGACCAGAGGCAAGGATTGAGTCTTCTTTCGTAGTAAATTCAGCTCCTCTTCAGGCTCAGAACACCATAACAGCAACTTATGGTAATGGAGAACTCTCCATTCTGTCAAATACAGAGGCTTTTGGAGACATGCTGACCCACACTGCCGAAGTCACCTTTATGCAGTCCAGATTTGCTGTAAAATCAGACGCTAAGGCAATGGCTCTGGGCCTAAAGATTCAGAACGTTGCTGAAGCAAGCGCCAGTCCCAGAGATGCCAACATCAAAATAGAGATCGTTGCAACACGTTCTGAAGACCGCATCAACGCCCAAATCATTGCAACTGTGGATGGTGAGGGTCTGGCTGTAAATAGTGATGCTTTTGCCAAGCTCTCTGAAAACACTGCTACCCACAAAGCAAGACTGACCGTGAACAAAAATGGCCTTGCTACTAGTGGCTCAACTTCTCTGGACAGCCCCCTGATTCTGAAGAACAGCTTCAATGGCAACCTTGATTCCACCAAGGCTTCTCTTTCAGTCAACACAAAGGGTGAACTTGTTGGAATGCTTCTTAACAATGTAATCTCCATGTCTGCTACTACATCTTTAGTGGACTTATCTTGTAAATCCCAAGGAACATTTGCTGAAGAACTATGGTACACAAACGATGTCTCTGTTCAGGCCCAACCTTATTCTGCTACTGTGAATATCAATAATAACGCACAGATTTTCCCAGTGAAAATGAGCAATGAGGCTGTGTTCAAGGCAGCACCTTACGTAGCAGATCTTACAGGTAGTGTGAAGCTTGCCGTTTATTCAGAGGAGCTGAAACATGACTATGAGATCAGATATGCAGATCTGACTGCAGCAGCGAAGTGCAAAACCACAGGAAAACTCCTGGGAGCTCACATGAGCTATGACACTGAAATGGAGATTGCTGGGCTCGCTGTCAGAGTCAGTAACAATGCCAACTTCAATTCCCAACCTGTTCGCCTTACAACAACTCTTCAGGCTGCAGCTGCTCCTTTCAGCTTCAGCCTTAATGCCCTTGCCAATGGAGATGGAGAACTCAATCTGTTTGGAAAACAGAGTGCCCAAGTTTACACCAAGGTGCTTTTGAAAGCTGAACCACTTGCCATTGCACATTCACACGAATGTAGGCTCTCAACCAAACATGATCTGAGCAGTGATGTCACTATTGAGACTACCTTTGACCATAAGGTAGACACAGTTCTGACACCTTCTGAGCAATCAACAAATCTAAGAATGAAGTCTAATATTAACAACAATGAAATCAGCCAAGATGTGAGTGCATATAACAACCACGAGAGGATTGGACTAGAAATGTCTGGAGTTTTAAAATACACTGAGATCCAAGATGTCTCATTGTCTGGTTTTATAAAGTATGATAAGAACACAGAGAGCCATGTCATCAACCTGCCATTCATTGAGAGCCTTCCAGCAGTCTTGGAAAACATCAAAATCGCAGTTGTAACCATGGCTGAAGCCTTGCAAAATTATATAAAAAACGAGGACTTTGCTGGCAAGATGGAAACCCTTCAGCAGGCCATTACTGACTTTGTGACTGACCTGAATCTTGAAGAAAGAGCTGTCCAGCTTAAAAATGACTTGATTGCATTTGTTCAGGAATGTCCCATCATTGAGACCATGGAGAAACTGAGAAGTGTTGCACAGAAGAGCATAACTGAATTAAGTACTTATGTCAACAAAGCACAGAAAATTGTGAAGGAAGCAATTGCAAAGGGTGCGATAAATGTCCAGAAGCTGACTGAAAAGCTTAATGAACTCTCTGAAAAATATGACATCCGTGGTCTGCTCATCGTTGTCATTGAAACCGTAGAAGATGTGATCAGAGCGATCGACGTTATGAAGCTGAAGGACAGCAACCTTGCCTTCCTGTATGACCTTGATGAACAATATGCCATCAAATCCAGTTTAGAGCAATTAGTGAGTGACATAAAGAGTCTTATTAGAGAATTTGATCCAACCAGGTTGGTTGAAGGTGTGAAGAGCTTCATTTCCACAATCAATATTCAACAATACACTGAGCTTGTCATGGCCAACTTCCCTACAGAAGAAATCAGCAAGACTGTGGAAAAACTGAAGTTGTTGCTTGCTGAATTGGACATACCTGGCAAGTGTAAAGTTATCTGCAACAACATGAAAGACATTCTTGTGAAATATGAGATTGATAGAAAGATTGAAGCATTTCTGGACAAGATTGTGGAACTCATCAAGCAGTTCAAGATTGGTCAGACAGTCCAGGTTCTAACTAATGCTTTGAAATCCATCCCTTTGCCAAACATGTTGGATGAAGCCCTCACCTATCTGAAGACAAAAGAGGTAACGGACATCATTGAAGATCTTAACACTTACCTGAATACTTTCATCCAAAGACTTAAATCCTTCGATTACAATGCATTTGTTGATGAGGCCAATCAGAAAATCAGTGAACACATATCTAAACTTAATGACCTTGTTGTGTCACTGGAGCTCCGCCAGAAACTACAAGCAGTTAGAGAATTTATTAACTATGCCCTGTCAACTGTTTCTGCATTTTTTGAACAGCTGAGAACAGTCAAAATCTCAGATCTCAAAAAGACATTAAAAGACATCATTGACAATGTTTCTGAGACACTGAAACAGAAGATTTCTGATACAGATATCAAAGGGCACATGCTTAAGGCCTTGGAGTATGTTAGTGATATCTATACCAATGTCTTGACTGCTGTCACTAAAGCATTTAATAACATCTCTGAGATGCTACGGGGAATCCTGGGTGATCAACCCATTTTCACTGAGCTGATGCAAGTCATTGAAGGAGTCATCACTGGCCTGAAGACAGCTGAACTTGAGTTTCCTTCTTTCACTGTTCCACTCACTGACCTTGTTGTGCCTTCCAAGAAATTCAGTTTAAATCAGCTTCAGGAGATTGAGCTTCCAGCACAGATTGAACTTCCACAGTTCACCATTCTAGGATACTACACTGTCCCCGCAACCACTATCAGTTATGACGATATCAAGCAGAGGCTTATAGAGCTCATTGAGTCCATTGCGTTCATTATCAACGTTGAATATGAAAGGCTTGTTAGCAGTGCCTATTTTGGAGAACTTCCATTGAACTACCTGCCTGATTTTTCTGCCATCACACTGCAGGAGCTTACTTTTACAGATATTTACATCCCTGCTATTCCCAAATTAAGCGAGGAATTCATCATGAACATACCCCTTCGGATTCCCGAGGTCAAACTGCCTAAAATTCCCAGTGCAGTGGTGGTACCTGCCTTTGGAAGACTCTATGGGGAGATCAGACTCCAAAGCCCCATTTACACCATCAGGACCTCTGCTGAAATTCAGAATTCCACTGGCAATGAACAAATGCATCATTTTACAGCATTCTTTACCTCAGTGGGTGAATCTCCCAAATATCCAGTTCTTAGCTATAATCTAGATTCCACAGCCCGTATTGGTATGCCAAGACTGAGCCGGCTGATTATCGCAGAAACCCTAAAGTTCATCCACAGTGCTCTTACTGTTGAACACCAGGCATCAGTAACATTCTATGGCCTCTCTGCCCAAGCCACTTCCCAGACGACTATGAAGGTGAATACAACTCCATACAAGGCAGACATTGTCAACAAAGCCTTCCTTGCTGCTGAAGGTGGAATGTCATTCTCTTTTGATACATCTTACAACCATCTAGTGGACATCCCCTCCGTGTCCTATACCAGTAAAGTTGCTCTGAGCCAGTTAGCAGTTGGTCAACAGAAAGACCTTACCTTCAGGTTGACAGTTGGACAATTATGTACTAACAAAATAACCCACCCGGAGTATTCTGATGAGATCGCCTACAAGGGTGACCTGCTCTACACTATGGATCTACAACGTATAAAACTCACCTATACTGAAGAGTTAAATAGTGCCAGCCTGAAGATGAAAGATACCTTAAATGTTGAGGCTGTTGCCCTGAGCCACATTGACTTCAGTGGCCGACTTGAAACTAAATCTCCAATTATGAAGAACAGTTTGGTTGTTGCATCTGGAAGAGCTCACCTCAGAGATATGAAGGTGGAGTTGGAAGCAACACATGACACAGAACTTATTGGACCCATTAGTGGCACACTATCCAATGCATTAAACATCATGGTACGTCCTTTTGAGATTGTCGTTGATTTCCAGAACAAGGGCAATGCCAAAGTTAGTCTTGAAGAGTCTCTCTCTGCAAAGATTGATCTTCAGAATGACTATGCTCTCATTGTCAACACCCAGAAGCAACGTATCAATACTGCAGCACTGGTGCGCTTTAACCAATACAAATATAGCTATAACTTCACAGCTGACAACCAGAAAGCTGAATCTGGTATTTATGCTGCTGTAAATGGTGAGACGGACCTTGAGTTTCTGAGTGTTCCTATCAGTATTCCAGAAATTACTGTGCCAGGCTTTGATTTTACAATCCCAGCTGTCAATGATTTCAGCCTGTATGAGCATAGTGGCCTTAAACACCTTTTGCCTTCTACTAAACAGGCCATTGATATGAACGGCAAAATTGTCTACCAAAAGAGTAGGTTTCCCCCAATCATTGATCTTGGCCTGATTAGTGTTCCTGCCATAGGCAACTTGAATTCAGAAGTGTCTTTCAAGTCCTCCATTTTCAGCTTAAATGCTAATGCTGAAATACAGGGAGATGATGACTTTGTCATCCGCATTGCTGCGACCTCTACTTCTGAGTATGAATCACTGATAGCCAAACTTGAAGGAACAAGTAGCCTGACCTTTAAAAGAGGAGTGAAATTGGCCACTGCTTTATCCCTGGAGAATATCCACATCAATGGAAATCATGATAGCACCATGGCTCTGAATACAGATAACCTGGAAGCTGCAGTAGGTGTGAATACAATTGCAATGGTGAACCTGCCCATCCTCACCATTGATGCTAAGCACAAGTTGAGCACAGACACTAAGAGCCAACTAAATGGGGCATCTACGCTGAACATCAAATCCACATTTGACCTTCCCATTATCAAGGCTGTTGGTAGTGGTGATTTTGAGCACATCTTCAAGCTGGATGGAACCTTTTCCTTCATTTCTGCTGAATCTAAGGCAACGGGCATGATTGATGGAACAGTTCTTGAGACTGGCATTGTGAAGGGCGCTTTGGACAATGAGGCAAGCATCTACATAAATGGTGAAGTTCAGCGTTCCAAACTGAAGACAGTTAGTAATGTTGATGTTAAATATGGAGCTCTGAAAGTAGGGTTTGATGTTGATGAGAACCTGGAATTGGAGGCAGCTCTTAGCCGTGTGTACACCGTTTTGAATGTTGTCTCCAACAATGAAGTCGCCATTGCAGCCCTCAACACAAAGGGAAAGCATATCGCCAAAGCCACTATTGACCTGGTTCCAGTGGAATCTCTAAGTGCTGAAGTGGAATTTGACATGTCTCAGCCAAGCACCTTTGGTGACCTCACTTGGTACGAGAAGACAGTTGTGGACATTGTTCCTTCCAAGCAGAAGATCTCCTACACCCTAGAAGTGACCTCTCCTGTGTACACCACAAAAAATGAAATTCAAGTGGATGCTCCAGTTTTCAAAGTTGATTTTAAATCCTCAGCCAAATCTCCATTTATGCTTCTGGCATATAATCTGGACAGTGAGTATTTATTATGATATTATTCATTATAAGTCGTGTTTATAATTGAGTATGGTTTAAAACTTAAAGCACAACCTCAATCCTCCCCAAAACACTTAATACTTCATTTAAAAAAGAACAATCACAAGTAAATCACAGAATATGCCTTGTTAAAATACCATTTTGCTAAAGTTGGTAAAAGTTGTTTACTGAGTGAATTTGATTTGTATGTGGTGCACTGAAGTTCTTTTTTTTTTACTTGAATTGCAACAGGTTATATCAGCACTGCAATGGATAGTGATGTTCTTAGTGCAACAGCTAAGGCATCCTTGGAACACGTTGACTTCATCATGGACTTCAACAATGTCATTACAAGGTAAAATGCCTCCATAATTTTCTAAATGTAAGAAATCACAAATTAAACAATTCTGTTTTTTAAAAAATAAGATGCAATACACATTTCCTGCGTTACCAAACAATCTTATTAACGGAATAGTTCTCTTTTGGAATTGTTGCTGAAGTGTTGTGAGTCTGAATAACCATTTCAAAGTATAAAGAACCCCCACATATCGTAAAGGTTCTCGGAAGCTGCAGAACCTCTATTATTTGTTGTAGTTCTTTAAGTCTTAAAAAATGTTTATTACACTCCTAAACCTTATTTTAAAATATGATTCTTTAGGCAAACAGAAGTGGCCTCCCATGGCCTGTTGTGATGTGATGCACTGTTTTTCATGGTTTTCAAAGCTATTAATCAGTATCATAAAATCATAGACAGATTCTGTTTAAAAAATGACATGCCATCTTTAATTCTCACAAATTACAAATAAAACACTGTGTTAAATAATCATACAAAGTATGAAAAAGGT
>JBBPDH010000151.1:5394950-5425474 GCA_037974565.1 Clupeocharax schoutedeni
TTGTATTTGTGTTAAGGTATGCAAAATGTATCCGGAGATTTTTGAAAGCATTATTTTTTGCTTACTGGTTAAAAAAAAAGACTTGGTTAGTATCGGATTTGTATCGGATCGACAGATATTCAAATTTAGAATATCGGTATCGGACATAAAAAAGTGGGATCCGGACATCCCTAGTTACAACCAACTCACACAACCTCAAGTGCATTTTACAAACAAAACAAATCATGACATTATTTAAAGCTTTCTTGTTTTTTGCATTTATACTAATGTTCACATGTTTATTTGTTGGCAGAAAGTCCCTTAAATGCTTTTAAACAGTTTGCAGAAGACTTTTGTACAGTTTTGTATTCATTTATCAGCATTATACATAGCTTTTTTATGTCTGCATTATTTGATGAGATTCATCATCGCATCCAGTCCAACACCCCCACTCTGTTTGGCAGCCTAGAGTGTGTCGGAGTGAAACAAAACCTCTAAAGTATTAATCAATCCTTGGGATAACAGAGCCAGCTTTCATCCTCCAAGAGATTTGATTAACCCTAGGATGAACAACACAAAACACCATGTTTAGCTATGGATACTGACATAGACCTAAAGGAGTCCATTATATTCTTTAAACTTATCAGAGATACTCCAAACTATTCATCTATAAATTAGTAGCAGAACATTAAAACTGTTGTTCTGTTTAACTGGAGACTAGTGTAAAGATTTTAGAAGAGGAGTAATGTGTTCTGTTCTCTGTGTTTCTAAAAAGCTTTCTTTTGGCAAGTCCAGTTTTTGGCAAATCCAGTTCAACGACCATTACATGTGTCATCTTGCATAGTTTCCCTTGGTCTTGTCACCTTTATTTCTGGCTATAAGATGATAGAAGACCGTTTTGGCAGCCACCTTGATTTGATTAATGAAGGTGAGAACTGAGTCTGCCTTTCTAAAAGAAAGATTATGTACTTTTACTAAACTCAATAATATTTGCTTTGGCCATGTTTAGTTGAAGATAATTTTGCTCATTCAATTATTTATATGTTCCATACATTTACTCAGGGCAGCTTAGTGGTTAGGGCGTTCTCCCTGCAATTAGAAAGTTGTGGGTTTGATTCCCAAAACTGCTAAGTACCCTGAGCAAGGTACCATCCCCACACACTGCTCCCCGGGTGCTGTGTTCCTGGCTGCCCACTGCTTCACTTGGTGAATGGGTTAAATACAGAGGAAGAATTTTGCCCCAGAATGGACACTTTCACTTCACTTTCAGGGAGTCTATAGAGCTGTAATCATCCGGTGAAACAGTTAAGTATATCTGTACATCATCTGCATGTCTAGAATGATACATTTGCAGGCAAAATCGATAATTAGTACCGATAAACTCAAAAGGATAAATAAGATTTTTTTTTCTCCCTGAAGCGTTCAACGTCTAAACAACCAAATGTTTTACAAATTGATGAATTGAATAATTATGTTATTCCGTTTTTAAATTACTGACAATAATAATCAAATTAGGTTCATACATGTCCTGTTTAAATTGAGTGATTATGTGGTTAGGCCTTGGAAAGTACATTTTGTGGTTTGAACTGTATGTTTGTGTTAATGGCCCAATGCCCAGTTGTGCGATTGAACTTCAGCATTGACGTATGAAACGGCTTTCCATTTGAAATGAAAACTAGAGGGTTAATTTAAGGAAAAGTACCTAGAAATCCATCTCTTCTATCTCTCTTTCTACTCTCCAGTCAAACTAGTATCACGTGAACTGTTCTCTTATCTTAATAGCAGCTCTATTGCAGCTGTAATGTGTCTACTTATTGCCCAGTGTTTAATTTTCACATGTGAGTAAATATTGATTGGCCTACTTCAACAAGGATATAGCCTAAAGATACTGGGTGCGTATGGACGCAGTGAATCAACATGTTATTATATCTTACTGTCAAATTTGATTTGACATTAGTTGACATTGCTTTGTTTATAATTGTTTTGAACAGTTTGCTCACTAAGCAAATGCAGTAGGTTGTTCTCTACTATCAGTATTGAAATAAATGTGATTAATTGGAAATTATGAAAAATAAATCTGAAACAAAAAATCTACAAATGGTTTGCAAAACAGCAAGTGTGTTTTCATGCTCATTTGTGTATCCTAGATCTTGTCAAAAAAATGTATTTTTTGCAAATAGTGTTTGTAATAGAAATGTCTTATTATTAAATAATGCAGCTGTATATGGTTTAATGGTCGCACTGTGGATTATCTTCAGATACTTTAATTGTTTATAAAACTGTCTAATGAACTCAGTGGTTACACATAGCTTAACACTGGAACTAAGCTCATTCCTGTGATGGATGATTGATTCCACAACAGCCTCTGTCCATTACTGTTAGCATCCGAGGTCATGGTTGGCCTAATTGTTCTATCAGTGTCTAGGGGGTCCGGCAATAAGAGCAGTTTGGTAAATGGGAAATGAGGACAGGCAGCGTGTGCTTACTTGACCTGCTTTGTTCGATAAGCCCAGCCTGAAACATTACTCATTGAACTCATCGAATGTTGGTACAGCTAGAATGCATCACAGTCTCGCATTGTTCTTTGTGTAACAGTTAGGGCAAGTTTATCGCCGGAGAACCTGTGTTTAAAATATGTGGATCTGGAGGGCATATTAATTACTGCTTTTCTATTAAGACTAAGCTATTAGGGTTTTTTTAAGGCACGGTTAGATTTGTGTAGTTTTTTAAAAAAAATTTCAAATTCTAAAATCTTAAGGTTAAATATGCTGATGTGGGGTTTTATTTCTTTGCTGAAGCGAAAAAGAGAGCGTGGCGAGATAAATGTGGTGATAAGCACTTCTATGCCAGTTTTAGTGGTTCTTTTACATGGAAGGGGTGTGCCTTCTGCTGACTGTGTGGTAATATTCTCTCCGCCCCCCTCTTCTCTCACCTCGCTGGAGAAGAATGTGTGGACTCAGGCTTACCTGGGTGGCGTGGTTTGCTTGTATTTTAGCCTACTGGAGTCATCTGATTCCTCTGTTTTGAAAGGAAGTGGCGACTGTGTTGACAGTGCTGAAGAGTCGTGGGGTTTTTAAAACATCGAGGCTGTGTCATCATGGCTAGGCTGGAGAAGATATCTCACCATAATAGACTTCACTGCTGTTTCCCCCAGGCCCTCAGAATGTTCCAGAGGAAGAAGAAGAAGAAGAGGAAGATAGAGATCTCTGCACCTAGAAACTTTGAGCACCGGGTGCACACGTCTTTTGACCCTGCAAGAGGCTGCTACGTGGGGCTACCACCACAATGGCAGAGTGTAATAGAAACACTGAGGAGACCCAAGCCTGTGGTGGATCCCTCCCGTGTAACACCTGTGAAGGTGAAGCAAGAGAAGGTAAAAATATCTTCCCACACAATTCATTTTTTACCAGTGAAAGTGTCTACACACTTTTATTTATGCTTATAGGTCACCCTTAGATGGAACAGACTGCAGAATTACACACACACACACACACACACACATATATACACACTTGTATATAAACTATATGTACAAAAGTTTGTAGACACCTCAAATATTTCTGCTGAAATAAAGGTACTAACTGTCTCCTACAATCTGTCTCCTTAGACACAGCTATGCCTTTGGGAAGGCTTTACACTAGATGGAACATTGTAAGAATTTGATTCCATTTAGGCACAAGGGTATAAAAGAGGCACTGATAATAGATCGTTAGTTCTGTATTATTAACACGACTCCAAAAGGAACTGAATGGAGCGCCGTCACTCCAGAGAATACAGTTCCTCTGCATCACATTCCAGTGCTCTAGCAGATGCTCGAATTGGACATGGTGACCATAGCCTCATGCATGATTGCTCCTGAGTCTTCCATTCTATTACCAAGTAGTTTCTTTGAATATTATACAATAGAAAAGCTGAATTTACAAATTAAGTGGGACTAGAAGGTGCACATATATAATTTATATGCCTTATTACTAAAGTCTATTTGTCACCTTGGTCTGTAACCTCAAATTCTATTCTGTTCCTGTTTATTCTTCTTTAGTGCATCACTACTAGTTTTTACACATTTGAGCAAAGCACTCACCTCAGGATTTAATTTCACATTATAGGTTGAATACAGTAGGTTTACTGTTTCATCTTGTTTCTGTTTCACCTTATACTAAAGAAATCCACAAAACTCTCAAAGGCTACTGGAAGCTGATAATTAGAACTTCAAATGAATCAATTGAGGGCAGTCTTCTTCTAGGCCTGAATACATGGGTGAACCTGACAAGCAAGTTCCTTTTTCCCCATGCTTAAGTGAAATCTGGTCTGTGCACTGTCTGAACACACATAGTTAGAATACATTTGGAAATTAGATAGCATTGTTTTGACATGGCATTGAATCCTCCTGACCATGCTCATGCCTCCAGGTGTCAGTCTTGTAGTTGCAACGTTCCAAAGTAAACTTTAGTTGCGTCTAATGCAAACACTACTGTTTCAGCAGGCGTGAACGAGTTAAAAAATTGATAGTTGTAAAAACAATGTAAGTAACCCTTCCCATAGGATAATGTAAAACTGTCTATTTTTGTTTAACCTTATGATTATACTAGACAGTATACTAGCCTAATTTCAAACATAAATAAATATAACAAAATGTATACATACGCACAAGTGCTGCCACATAGTCGCAGAAGAAAAGCTAGCATTTTGAATAAACATTTGAATTTTAACAATTTTAAGGACACCACAAAAAGTTATTTTTCATGCAGGTCTTCTAATGGGCATTAGAGCCTACGACTATGAAATTATATTATATTATGTTCTGGTGATAAGTATGTGGTCTTCAACATATGCTGAGTGCTACTATTACAATCATTATTTCATTTTTTTAACACAGACTATTGTGCGGGGCAGTTTTATTGGGCATGGAGATTACATTGCTGCGGCAATTGCCGAAATGAGCCGCCTGTCTGTCACCAGCTCCAATTCGCTCAGGAGGACCAGCCCATCGCTACGGAAACGGGCCCAGTCCATGGGCCGCCTGGGCGAGGTAGCTGAGGTGGACACGTATCAGTATCAAGAACTAAACAAAAACACACAGACAAATGGACAGCCTGTCCTGGACTGGCACGAAAAGGCTCGGCAGGTACACAGCGAGAGTGGAAGCCCACGGCCTGGCACCAAAAAGAGTGCCAATCTGCAGCCTAACGGGGTGCCACCCAGAGCCAAATCCATTATGGAAGTCAGCACGACATTCATGGAGGAGCCTCAGCTCATGCCAAGGGACATTTTAAACTTGCCTGGAGTGGATCAAACAGAGACGAATGCACTCAGTGAGAGATTAAGGCTTCATCGACCTAGTTTGACGCACAGAGACAGTAGGACTAATCCCAGACCCGTGTCCTGCCTCTACAGCACTCCTACATTAAACAATGGGTCAAAGATCGGTCCAAGTCCTAGGACCACCCCCAGCCCAGAGCTTCCTACAGTCTCCATGGATACCCCTAGGAGGCCTTTCTCCACATATGACTTGAAGGTGAGACCTCTCATTCAATCATTAAAGGTGTTTGCGCTGTGATCAGGAAATTGTGGGTTCGATTCCCAAGAGCACTAGGCACCTCTGAGGTACCCTGAGCAAGGTACCATCCCCACACACGGCTCCCCGGGCTGCCTGCTGCTTCACTTGGTGAATGGGTTAAACACAGAGGAAGAATTTCACCCTGTTCAGACTGTGTGTACAAAGTCTGAGTACAAAGTAGTCACTTTCACTTTTTTATCATTTCACATTGTAAAATATAAAACCTGACAAAACATTATTGCTTTATTCGGGCCTGAATTTTTTGAGTTAGAATCCAACCTGAGCCCAGCCCAGCAAAAGTTTTGACTGGAGTGCAAGCAGATTCTGTCTGAACCTATTGTCACCCAACATGTGTGACAGAAACTAGATAACAGCAGTTAAATTCCCTGGTTGTGACTTTAAAAAGTCATGGATAAATAGAATAGACAATAAAATGATGTAATAAAACAGCTGCCCAATTAAGGCTCAATTCTACAGTACTTATATAAATATATTTATATATATTATATATATATTTTGTCCAGTAGAGGTAGTTCCTTTCCTCAAACACACTCATAGTACCTAGCAATTAAGAGGCAAGTTGAACCATGTGTGTTTGGTGAAATCATCAAACTGTGCTGGGCATTGGCAAACCAGGACTGGATTTGGACCTCCAGGTTAGAGCAAGACCCGTTATCTGTTTCATCCTAAAGGTTTTTTACATAGACTTCATTGTTACTCTCCACTAATATGTATCTCTCAAAACAGTCACTTCAGAGGAAAAGGCAAAAACGTTGATTACAGGTCATTTTGGAGCACTGCCACGTTTGAAAGACAAAAGGGGACGTTTTCCAAACTGTTCTCTCCTGATTCATTTTGCTGTTTTATTTCAGTCTATTATCTCTAGATGTGGGCATTTTGGACTCTCAAGTCCATGGTGACCGATTTAAAGCTACTTAAGTATTACAGTAGAGAGGAAGAATAAAGTAAACTAAGAAGTGGGATAATACAGGGTAAAATATGAACTGGGAGGTGGACTGTCCTTCGAGAACCCAAATGTGAACTTTGGACCCAAACCTGACATAAATTTCAGAGCTGACATGGGTCCCATTTGGTTTGGTCAGATATATCAATGGGAAACGCATACCACGCACTTTTTTTTCCTGTACAGCCTCTCCCTCAAGGTGTCAGACTTGCAGTAAAAATGTGACTTACAGCTAAAGGTTGCAGGGGAACAGAGGCACAGCCTGACATATTTTGGTCTTTGCTAATTCGTGTTTTTTTGAGAGAGGCATTTTTTCTTTATTGTTTGGGGTGCCAGGGATCCAAATGATATAGATGTAAAAATGAAAATAGTAATAATTCAAAAATGGATGTGTTATTCTCATCTAAATGTTTGTGTTCCTTTTTGTTCTAATTACAACCCAATAAGCAAAAGCATGGCCTTGATATCCCCTTTTCAAACAAAAAAGTGCATGTTTGAGAACAGTGAAATTTTTCAGTTACCATAAGACAGTGTTATTAGAATAAATAGTCAAATATTTCATGGATTGTGCCTCTTTGAGGGAACCCAATGTCCTCATAATGATAGGAATACCAGAAAACATGGACAATGTGGACGTTTTTGTTAGTCCTCACAAGCATATGTGTATTTTTCACCACAAGCACATGTAATAGTACCAAATTGTGTATGAGTGTGAATGTGTGTGCACATTGTTGAAAGGTTGCTGTATTGAGAATTGAACTGATAGTGATTTTAAGTATATCTGTAAAAGTTCTGGGGTCTGTAGAATTCCAAACATGAGAGTTAAAATACTTAAGCAGGGTTAATATTTTGATATTATTGACATACACATCTCTACCACAAATGAAACGTTTATTTCCAGCATCTACTGTTCAGCCGAAAGAGGTGTTAGAAGTTACTTTTTTCTTGTAAAAAGATGAAGACACGAATTCAGCCAATCTGAACCAGACAGGATTTCCAACATACAGAAAAATATATCCATTAAAATAAACATCACCAGTGATCAGCATGAGGAAATCCAAATATCTTTTTTTAAAATGGCATAACCTAATGCTTCTTTCCTTTCCAGTCTGAGAGTTAACAGATCTGGAAATGTTTAAACTCATATGGGGGATTATGGACTACACTCTATGTGTACTTTTGCAGGCACAGTTATAACACTTTGTTAAAACAAAACCCACCTTGTGAAAGCTGTACTTTAGACTGGTGGACTCTCACTGTGAATTATTTATGTGCTTTAATTGGTGTGTGATTACAGCCACCAAGAGGGTGATGGAAACAACATAAGTGTGAATTTTGGGAGTTGTTTGTTTTTGAAAAATGCATGTGACAGAAGTAGTTGCTGTCATGGTGCAACCACATGTTTAAAGTAACTTTGCAAATGTGGATATGAGAAATCATATGTTCTACTTGCACCTGGTTAGTTCCATACAGAATCTGTATTTGATAGCCATGCACACCATCATTTTCTTTACACACTTGATCATCTAGTCTCCTTTTAGCTACCTGACCCAAAAGTTGACCCTTATTCTTTTGCTATTACAGACACACTCATTTGGTTTCTCAGCCACGTCAAAACCCAATGGCACCAGCAGCCCAAAACCAGGCACACACTCGCACTCACCACTTCAGTCGCCAACAGGTGTTTCTCCTATTAAAGCCTCAGTGCCTCCTATGCGGAATAGTTCCTCCCAGCCTCGGCCTTCCCCTACCGGATCTCCTACCACCAACCTGCCTGGAGCTTCCCCATCCTTCCTGAGGCCTACTCATTCAACAAACATCATCTATGATGAACCTAAGATCACTCATGCCCAGTTCAAGGCTGCACTGCAAATGGTGGTGGACAAGGGCGACCCTCGGTTATATCTGGAGAACTTTGTAAAGATTGGAGAAGGCTCGACAGGCGTCGTCTGCATTGCACGGGAGAAGCACAGTGGGAAACCGGTAGCAGTGAAGATGATGGATCTGAGGAAACAGCAACGAAGAGAGCTGCTATTTAATGAAGTATGACTTTCTGTAATATCATTTCTCAATAACATACACTATTTGTGTTGTTTCAGTAGGATTCATTTTAAAAATCTACATTACATTCCCATATTACTCTGAATACTTTAAAAATGTATGCTGAATGTACTCAATTGAAACATATATATTGTTTCTATATTTACAGTTGTGATACAGTATACATTTCCAATGACATTTTTTTAATTTTCTTACATCTTAGGTGGTCATCATGCGAGACTACAGGCATAAGAATGTGGTGGAGATGTATAAGAGTGCTCTAGTGGAGGAGGAGCTCTGGGTTATAATGGAGTACCTGCAGGGTGGTGCTTTAACCAACATAGTATCTGAAACCAGGTGAGAGGCCCAAATATTATGCACGATGTTTAAAAGCATACAGACTATATGAACAAAAGTATTGGGACGCCTGACCATGACTACCAACGGGGACACGTTGCCACCCCCAACTTTGCAGCTTTCACTCTTTAAGGCTTTCCACAATATTTTGGAGTTTCTGTGGGAATGTTGGCCTATTCATTCTGAGAGCATTTATGAGGTCAGGCAATGATGTTGGACGAGAAGGTCTGACTCACAATCTTCATTCCAGTTCATCCCAAAGGTGCTGGATGGGGTTCAGGTCAGGGCTCTGTGCGAGCCACTTAAATTCTTCCACACCAGATCCTACTGTATTTATGGAGCTCGCTTTGCGCACTGGGGCACGGTCATGCTGGAATAGAAAAGAATCTAATCCAAACTGTGCTCACAAAGTTGGAAGCATGGCGTTATCCAAAATGTCTTTGTATGGTGAAGCACTAAGATTACCCTTCACTGGAAGTGACCATCTGAATTCAATAATTTGGTCAGATTGTGTGTATGTTCCTCTCATATGATGGCTTTATTGTGGAAAATAGTAAAGCCATTTTTACCAGTTTTTTCCTGATACAGTCATGTTCAATTCTTCCCCGTCACATGATGCTAGCAATGCTAGGCGGACAACAGCTAACATGCTTCCTCTGATGCCAGAGAGTGTGAATGCAATTGTTCTGCGTCCCGACAACAGCTCCAATGCTAAGGCAGTTGTGCCGTATGGCAGTCCAGAATATAGCTCGTAATGGAGAGGAAACACTTCTATGACATGTCTTCATGTCTTTATTGTTGTTTTTCATCCCTGTTTGATGTATATCATTTTTTTAAAAAATGAGAATGCACACAGTGGCACTGTCTTCACCGTGTCCGAGAGCATATTTTACTGAGATATTTGGTGGTAGATGACCAATGGCGTGGCCCGGTTTGTTATCAAAACTCGACTAAGCAGAAAAATGAGTGCACATGTAAACACACAGCTTTCTAAATGTTCAGAGACTGAGTGACTCACTGTCATCCCTCACTCATGTGATCATTCATCAAATATTCCTCAACATAATATCAAGGAACCTTCTCTGCGTAACAAGTAGCAGGAGTTCTGTAAACACACCTCTTAGCTTGTCATTCTAGCCACATACTTTTGCATTCTCTCTAACTAATTGTGTTCTCTGTAAAGGCTTAAATTACATATAATTTGACCAAGGGTAATCTTTTACTGTAAATTATAAATTAAGTAAAAATACAGTTTATACCATCACCCCACTGTCCCATTTTACAGTTTGACTGCTGACTGAACTGTTTTAAGCAGGGAACCAAAGTTTTTGAGATTTATGTGACGACTTTACACCTTGTCCGTGTGTGTGTGTGTGTGTGTGTGTGTGTGTGTGTGTGTGTGTGTGCTTTCTCCTGCAGGCTGACAGAAGAGCAGATAGCTACAGTGTCTGAAGCTGTGTTACAGGCTCTGGCCTATCTGCATGCACAGGGTGTGATTCACAGAGATATCAAGAGTGACTCCATATTGCTGACTCTGGATGGGAGAGTAAGTAAACATAGTTTAAAGGTGAATTCCACTGGACGTCTGTAGTTGTATATCAGGAGGATTATGTGCGTAAATCCCAGAAATACAGACGATTATATCTGTGAGTGAGTATTTTCTGGGTTAACTCTCCTGTTCACACCACCTGGTTATAAAAGAACACATGCAGAGTAAATTCATGAATCAGAAAAACTTGATACGCACACTGATATAAACAGAGTATGTGTATGAGTTCAAGTGAGTTAGCCCGTTTTGATATAGAGCCACAGTCTTGTGCCACTGTGGTGTGATTCTCTTTTTGAATTATATAGTATTTGAATAAGGCTGAAGGAGTGACACTGCTTTCTACATGAGATATTTCAGATACCACAAGTGGCTTGTTGCTAAAAATACTGGGACCCAGTACTGGTGGGCAGGCACCACTTATGGCCGCAGGGTCACAGACTTGTTCAGACTCTTAATAGCAGCCACAGCCTCCATTTGGGAAGTGAGATTACAGCTGATAAGAACTTGGCTCATGGAAGAGCAAGAATGTGGCTCGTTCAAACAAAGATCTGTTAGGCACATGTTATTAAAGATAAAGGATAAAAACAGACAGCTTCACAAATAGGGTGAAATCAATACTTCACTCATTAGACCAGGCCAGTGGTTCTGGGTAACATATAACTGAGGTTTAGCAGTAAATGCAGCAAAAGCACCACCGACAACACAAAGCCAGCCAGAAGCATGGTTTGGGGTCCCAAGATTAAATAGGAGACATAGAAGCTCATTTAATGTTATTACCATTATTATTCTTGTAGAATCTCCCTTTATGTGGAAACAGCTGTAATTGCTCATGTCATTTTTTTTAACATAAGTGCCTTTCAAATTACACCTTATCAGTTTACTTTACTAAGTATTACATTAGTAAGGCATAACCTTGACTAATATCCAGTAAGCAGCTTGGCAAATAGTATGACATAATGGAATTAAATCTGAGTCATGCATTGATTGTAAAGTGACCACATCTTTTTTTTTTTTTTTAACCAAATACAATTAAACGTGGCATTTTCTTGTTTCAGAGTTCAGAAGACATAACTTAATGTATGGGGTTTTAATATAAGTCTTGCATTCCTTTTTACTAATAACAAAAATATATATATACAGTATATCAGTAATGCGTATTAGAAATTGTGGTAATAAAATGAGGTTCCAAAAATGATGATTCTGAAATATTTATTGACATAAAGGCTACAGGGTGGCATGTTGAAAATTAAACTGTTCTTAAAGTAAAAACTAATTCTCTTCTTTCTAGATCAAGCTGTCAGACTTTGGATTTTGTGCTCAGATCAGCAAAGACATCCCCAAAAGGAAGTCTTTGGTTGGAACACCCTATTGGATGGCTCCAGAGGTCGTCTCCAAAACCCCATATGGCACCGAGGTAAAGAGTTTAACAAATGAGTGAATAATTAGTCCTTCTTTTTCTCCATGCAGTATTTTTGCCTGAAAATAGAGACTGTTAAAAGGTGATCTGTGGCTACATTACACATACAAAAATATCCAGAGACCACTTCTGACTGAATTCGGCTACTTTAAGATGCAACCATCAATGGTGTTCAATTATACACACAACATTTTTAAAAATCTTCGCCCTTGCAGCTCTGCTTGCGATGCTCTAGTGTCTGCCATATGGGTTTAGTGGAACAAGACTTTCTGGAGTAATGGAGCCCCACTGAGTGCAGTTGAGGGTGCTATTTGTAATCCAGAACTAATCATCCAATTTCAGTACCTGTGCCTGTGGCTGAATCCAATCAAATCTTCACTGCAATGTTGCAGCATCCAGTTGAAAGCCTTCTCAGAAGAGCAGCAGCAAACGGTTGACAGACTGCTTATTATTACCCTTGAATTCCGAGGAAACACGTTGTACAAACATTTTGATACATTGGGTATCTCTGCATTTGACATTTTGAAGAGAGGACATGGAAAATGCTTGTCAGGTCATCAGCAACGGTTGAGAGACTATTATTAAATCAAGGTCTGGACACCCACAAAAAATGCTTATCTTTTATCTCCTGAGATATTTTCTGCTTTTGGCTGAGGAGACAAGGGAGGAGGAGGGGTGTGCACTGCCTCTCACTTGTAATGTCATTTCATAAGAGTGTTTTTTTTAGCACATTATAACCTCCATAATCCAAGCAATTTGGAAATGTGTGCTTTAAAAAGGAGGAAATGACTCTGTTTTAATTGTCATGTTCACAGGTGGATGTCTGGTCTCTGGGCATTATGGTGGTGGAGATGGTGGATGGGGAGCCTCCATATTTCAGTGACACGCCTATAGCTGCTATGAAGAGGTTGAGAGATGAACCAGCACCTTCTGTCAGGAACTCAAGCAAGGCAAGACTGAAAGAGCACATAAGAATCACATTTTCTAATTAGTGAGATTGCAAACTGGTTGTTAATACTGTTGTGTTATTGAACACAACCTTTTTCTATCCATCATGTCCATTCAAAATCTTTCTAGCAGCAACAGTACATTTATATATCATGATCTGCAGAAAACTTTATGGGTCCTGCAGGAAACTGCTTATGCATGACTGCACAGACAGAGAACCTATACACTGTGATATATACACAAAGGATGGAGTATTAATAATAAGTAACTTACAGTTAATAGAAATAAGTAGTTAAACACTAATAAGAAAAGACTGACCATTTCCAACATGTTTTTATAACCTAAATTATGGACACAGTCCAACTTGGACGGCTGTTCAGTCAATATCTTTGAAAGAAACAAAACCATCTAGAATACTAAAAATGTTTTTCTTTGAATTCTTTGAATTTTAACCCACTGTATAACCCACTGTTTATGTTTTCATTCAATAGCATCCTGACTTTAAACATATTATAATATGTTTAAAGTCAGGATGCTATTGAATGAAAACATATTTTGAGCAAGTTAATGTAACCCTTGTTAGTCCCACAAGTGGAAAATCTGCATTGTTATGGCAACATAAGAGTAGTACAAAAGTAAGAGCAGCATACACAATAGAATAAAATATATTGTACGTAAAATAAAATGTCAAAAAAAAGTTTGTGTAACACTTGTTGGGGTTCATGAACATTAATCTTTTTCCCTCCTGACCAGATCTCATCAGTGCTGAGGGACTTTTTGGACTCTATGTTGACCAGGGACCCTCTGCAGAGAGCAAGTGCCAGCGACCTCCTTAAACACCCCTTTCTGCTGCAGAGTGGCTCCCCCCGATGCCTGGTGCCGCTGGTGGAGCAGCACCGGAAACGCATGTCTTCTAGCACATATTAGGGTGATGCATTTTTTTAACCACCTGGACTGGCATCCCCTTTAAATAAGGACACTCTGTTCTTATGCATTTCCATAATGGCTTGCCTTTTTTTTTTTTTTTTTGCCCTGTTATGTATGTCAGTCATCTTGGTCCTGGAGTACCACTGATGTATACAGGCTTTTTTGCATACTGAACCCTCAGACTGTTTTTGGAAACAGTTAAAATATTCCAAATTTTGGAATTCAGTTTTATAAAAAAATAAATAAACAAAAAATAACTAAGATCTGAGTGAAGATATGCTGTTACTGTACATGATTTTTACATGTTAAAATAAATAATAAAATGAATGTCTCTTTGCACTGTAATTGTGTACCAGTTTGGATCTATTTTCAAAACATTTTGACAGAGTTCATTACTACTATTGAGTCTGGCTCAGGTATACTCAGACCTCATTCATTTTTACATTTAATCTAATTCTTCAAAGGATTAAAAACTATCCTAGTTTTTTTTCTTAGTTCCTAATGGTCTTAATTTCAGCATTTCTGATTACTGAATTACAGTATCCTAAACAATGCAGATTTAAATACTCGACCCTACAACAAAAAGTAGTTTCAAATGTTTTAGTACATATTGCAAGTATTTTGTCAACAACAAGAGTTGTTCATGGATAAATTATATACTGAACTTTTTATTCTATTTATACTGTTTCTTTTTCATTGGAGTTTATTTGAGATTTCTGCCTTAAGATTTGATTGTCTATTTTGAAATATTGTGGATACTGTGGATATTTTCTGTAGTGTACTATTTGTAATTATATAAACCTGTGAAATTTAAACAGGCAGAGAAGCATAATGATTTTATTTTTTTAAATTAAAATACAGATTCAAAGCTCATGAATTGTGATTTCAAACTTTTGAACACTAGTGTTTATACCTTTACAACTAATTCATAGTCATTTGGAAGCTAGCATTATCAAAAGACAGGAAGGAGTAAGACTGATTTGGTTCTATTAAAACTTTCTACATCTGTATTCTATAATGAAGGATTATTTAAAAGCTCAACTCTTTATTTTTTGAGAGGAAGGAGAGGTGTGTGATGACAAACGGCTTAAAGAAACATATGACCCTTTTGACTGAGAAGAAAACGCTGGCTAGTAAGACACCACAGTATTATGAACTGGCCCTTTGTGGATTTAAGTATTCAAATTTTGGGCATCAGATGGCATTTTACTCTGTAAAGTTGCAACATGAGCTTTTCATAACAAGGATGTAGCAGAACAAGTAAAATAGCTATCAGTAATATAACTTGATGTCTTGTAATTGATAAAAGTTACTTTACACTGTTGCTGTGTTTTGTTTAGCATATACACCCTTAACCAGCAACAGAAAAGCAAAAAACCCAGCAACATAGAACAATGGTAATGTGTTCTGTGTACCAACAAAGATGTCAACCAGCACAGTTCTTCACACCTGCAGCACAAAAGATTGAGAGGGATGGGTTGGTATTCATACTTGAGTACTTCTATTAGGAGGGTGTTGAGCCGAAACACAATGTACATTGAGAGCTTTGTGTGGTGTGGCATTTGTGAAGAACCTTTAATAAAGAACATGTTCTACCAGCGTGTCAGAGTCAAAACCTTGTAAGAATCTTGTTAAAACTGGAGCACTTTATTTAGATAATTATCCTTCTCAGTTTTTCTGTCACAATATTATGCAAACCTCCTATGAATTAAATAGGTATTAATAATAGCCTGAGATAGAGATGTGTGAAATGTCTATCAGAGATGACACATGGAGAGGGACAGTCAGGGAGGTGAGAGCTGTCCTAAAAAGGATATGAACAGCTAAAGGTCCTCGTACTGCCCCCACACCTCTTAAGAGGCTTGATAAAAAACTTCCATTGCTGCTTACGCTCTCCTTCTTCAAGATGCCTCAGGACACATCCTTATTTGGAGCTCAGTCATCCTTTATAAAGACGGTCCAGTACTGATGTCCTGAGTATTCCACAGTTCCTCCTGGTTCCACCTTCAGCACTGCATTTATTCATTCTCACTGCATCTGTGAAACTCAAGACATCACGATGAGTGACGCACTTATGGCAGAGTTTGGAAAAGCAGCTTCCTTCCTAAGGAAGTCGGAGAAAGAACGACTTGAAGCTCAGACCAGACCCTTCGACATCAAGACTGAATGCTTTGTGGTGGATGAAAAAGTGGAGTATGTAAAGGGGCAAATTGTCAGCAAAGACGGAGGGAAGGTGTCCGTAAAGACAGAGGATGGGAGGACGGTCACTGTCAAAGAGACAGATGTCCACCCCCAGAACCCACCCAAATTTGATAAAATTGAAGATATGGCAATGTTCACTTTTCTCCATGAGCCTGCAGTGCTGTTTAACCTCAAAGAGCGTTATGCAGCCTGGATGATTTATACTTATTCAGGGTTGTTTTGCGTTACAGTCAACCCCTACAAATGGCTGCCTGTGTATGATGCAGAGGTTGTTGCTGCGTACAGAGGTAAGAAGAGAACAGAAGCTCCACCTCATATTTTCTCCATCTCAGATAATGCATATCAATACATGCTAACTGACAGGGAGAACCAGTCTGTCCTCATCACTGGAGAATCTGGTGCTGGGAAGACTGTTAACACCAAGAGAGTAATCCAGTATTTTGCAAGCATTGCAGCTGCTGGTGGTAGTGGAAAGAAAGATACCAACAAGGGAACCCTGGAGGACCAAATCATCCAGGCAAATCCTGCACTTGAAGCCTTTGGCAATGCCAAGACTTTGAGAAATGACAACTCATCTCGCTTTGGAAAGTTTATCCGTATTCATTTTGGAACAAGTGGTAAGCTTTCTTCAGCTGACATTGAAACATATCTGCTGGAAAAGTCACGTGTGACTTTTCAACTAAAATCAGAAAGAAATTACCACATCTTCTTCCAGATATTATCCAATGCAAAGCCTGAACTGCTGGATATGCTGCTGATTACCAATAATCCATATGATTACTCGTACATCTCCCAAGGAGAAGTAACTGTTGCGAGTATCAATGACAGTGAGGAGCTGTTAGCCACCGACAGTGCCTTTGACGTGCTCGGTTTCTCTCCAGAGGAGAAGATGGGTGTCTACAAACTGACTGGTGCTATCATGCATTATGGAAATATGAAGTTCAAGCAGAAGCAGCGTGAGGAACAGGCAGAACCTGATGCTACAGAAGCTGCTGACAAATCAGCCTACCTAATGGGGCTGAACTCTGCAGATCTTTTGAAAGGCCTCTGCCACCCAAGAGTCAAGGTAGGAAATGAATATGTCACAAAAGGCCAAAGTGTGGATCAAGTGTACTACTCCCTTGGTGCACTGGCCAAGGCAGTGTACGAAAAGATGTTCAACTGGATGGTGGTAAGGATCAACCAGTCCCTAGACACAAAGCAGCATCGACAGTATTTCATTGGTGTACTAGATATTGCTGGCTTTGAGATCTTTGATTTCAACACATTTGAGCAGCTCTGCATCAATTTTACCAATGAAAAACTGCAACAGTTTTTCAATCACCACATGTTTGTCTTAGAGCAAGAAGAGTACAAAAAGGAAGGAATAGACTGGGAGTTCATTGATTTTGGGATGGACTTGCAAGCTTGTATTGATCTGATTGAGAAACCCCTCGGGATCATGTCTATTCTAGAGGAAGAGTGCATGTTTCCAAAAGCAAGCGATCAGACCTTCAAGGCAAAACTCTACGACAATCATCTGGGCAAGTCAAACATGTTCCAGAAGCCACGTGCTGTCAAGGGCAAGGCAGAGGCACACTTTGCATTGGTTCACTATGCTGGCACAGTTGATTACAATATTGCAGGCTGGCTTGTCAAGAACAAAGATCCACTGAATGAAACAGTAGTTGGGCTATACCAGAAATCTTCCCTTAAGCTTCTAAGCCATCTGTTCTCAAGCTATGCAGGAGCAGAGGCAGCTGAAAAATCTGGTGGGAAAGGAGCCAAAAAGAAAGGGTCATCTTTTCAGACCGTGTCTGCCCTTCACAGAGAAAATCTCAACAAACTGATGACCAATCTCAAAACCACTCACCCACATTTTGTTCGTTGCTTGATTCCCAATGAGAAGAAGACTCCAGGAGCCATGGACAATTGTCTTGTAATGCACCAGCTTCGCTGTAATGGTGTGCTGGAGGGGATCAGAATTTGTAGGAAAGGCTTTCCAAACAGGGTTCTCTATGGTGATTTCAAACAGAGGTACAGAATATTGAATGCATCTGCGATTCCAGAAGGCCAGTTTATTGAAAACAAAAAGAGTGCAGAGAAACTACTAGGATCACTGGACATTGACCATACTCAGTACAAGTTTGGCCACACAAAAGTCTTTTTCAAGGCAGGTCTGCTGGGCACCCTAGAGGAGATGCGAGATGAGCAACTGGCTCGCATCATTACAAGAATACAAGCGAATGCTCGGGCACTGCTTATGAGGGCAGAATACCAGAAACTAGTGGAACGCCGAGATGCCCTAATGGTCATTCAGTGGAATCTTCGCTCTTTCCTGAGTGTTAAAAATTGGCCTTGGATGAAAATGTTCTTTAAGATAAAACCCCTACTAAAAAGTGCAGAGGCTGAGAAAGAGATGGCAAACATGAAAGATGAATTCAGTAAATTAAAAGAAGCCCTAGATAAATCTGATGGAAGAAGGAAAGAGCTAGAAGAGAAAATGGTCACCCTTCTTCAAGAAAAGAACGATTTACTTCTCCAGGTGCAGTCAGAGCAAGATACACTGACAGATGCTGAAGAACGTTGCGAACAGTTGATAAAAAGCAAGATCCAAATGGAGGCTAAAGTGAAAGAGCTGACTGAGCGTATTGAAGATGAGGAAGAGATAAACACAGACCTTACAGCCAAAAAGCGTAAGCTGGAAGATGAGTGCTCTGAGCTTAAAAAAGACATTGATGATCTCGAACTCACCTTAGCCAAGGTCGAGAAAGAGAAGCATGCCACGGAGAATAAAGTAAAGAACCTCACGGAAGAAATGGCCTCCCAGGATGAGATCATAATGAAGCTCACAAAGGAGAAAAAAGCTCTACAAGAGGCTCACCAGCAGACACTGGATGACCTTCAGAGTGAGGAGGATAAAGCAAATACTTTGTCAAAAGCCAAAGCTAAGCTTGAGCAGCAAGTGGATGACCTTGAGGGCTCCCTTGAACAAGAAAAAAAGGTTAGAATGGATCTGGAACGTGGCAAAAGAAAGATAGAGGGAGATCTGAAAATGGCTCAGGAGAATATAATGGATTTGGAGAACGATAAACAGCAGCAAGAGGAAAAACTGAAGAAGAAAGATTTTGAAATATGTCAGCTGAATTCAAAAGTGGAGGATGAGCAGACTGCTGGTGTACAACTCCAAAAGAAATTAAAGGAAAACCAAGCTCGTATTGAAGAACTGGAAGAAGAACTGGATGCTGAGCGAGCAGCCCGAGCAAAGGTGGAAAAACAGCGATCTGATCTCGCGCGAGAGTTAGAAGACATCAGCGAACGCCTTGAGGAAGCAGGTGGTGCCACATCTGTTCAGGTGGAGCTAAACAAGAAAAGGGAAGCTGAGTTTCAAAAGTTGCGGAGAGATCTTGAGGAATCTACCCTTCAGCATGAGGCCACCTCTGCTGCCCTTCGAAAGAAGCATGCTGATAGTGTGGCTGAGCTCGGAGAACAAATTGACAACCTGCAGCGTGTTAAACAGAAGTTAGAGAAAGACAAGACTGAACTGAAGCTGGAGTTGGATGACCTGGCCTCAAACATGGAGAGCATTGTGAAAGCCAAGGTAAATATTGAAAAGATGTGTCGTTCATTGGAGGATCAAATGAATGAGTACCGGTCCAAAGCTGAGGAGGCCCAAAGAGCCCTTAGTGACTTCTCAACTCAGAGAGCAAAGTTGTTGACTGAAAATGGAGAACTTGGGAGGCAGTTGGAAGAGAAAGAATGTCTTATCTCCCAACTTACAAGGGGCAAGAACTCTTATACTCAACAATTGGAGGACCTGAGAAGACAACTTGAAGAAGAAGTGAAAGCAAAGAATGCCTTAGCTCATGCTGTGCAGTCTTCTCGTCATGACTGTGATTTGTTGAGGGAGCAGTTTGAGGAGGAACAGGAGGCGAAGGCAGAGCTTCAGCGAGCTCTCTCAAAAGCAAATACTGAAGTCGCAACCTGGAGAACTAAGTATGAGACTGATGGAATTCAGAGAACAGAGGAGCTAGAGGAGGCGAAAAAGAAGCTTGTTCAAAGGCTACAAGAAGCAGAAGAGGCAGTAGAAGCTGTAAATGCAAAGTGTTCCTCTCTTGAAAAAACTAAGCATAGGCTGCAAAATGAGATTGAAGATCTCATGCTAGATCTTGAACGCTCGAATGCAGCCTCTGCTGCTCTGGACAAGAAACAACGGGCCTTTGACAAAGTCTTGGCCGAGTGGAAGCAGAAGTTTGAGGAGTCACAAAGTGAACTGGAAGCATCCCAGAAGGAAACACGAAACTTGAGTACTGAGCTTTTCAAACTGAAAAATGGTTATGAGGAATGCCTTGATCAACTTGAGACTTTCAAACGGGAGAACAAAAACCTGCAAGAGGAAATAACAGACCTGACAGATCAGCTTGGTGAAGGTGGCAAAAGTGTTCACGAGCTTGAGAAACTTAGGAAACAACTAGAACAAGAGAAAGCAGAGCTGCAGTCAGCACTAGAGGAGGCTGAGGGCTCTATGGAGCATGAGGAGGGCAAGCTCTTGCGGGCCCAACTTGAGTTTAATCAGATGAAGGCTGACATAGAAAGAAAATTGGCAGAGAAGGATGAGGAGATGGAGCAGGCAAAGAGGAATTACCAACGGATGGTAGAGACTCTGCAGACCTCTCTTGAGGCAGAAACAAGAAGCCGTAATGAAGCTTTGAGAATGAAGAAAAAGATGGAGGGAGACCTCAATGAGATGGAAATCCAACTAAGTCAAGCAAACAGACAGGCAGCTGATGCGCAGAAACAACTGAAGGTGATCCAATCATATCTGAAGGACGCTCAGCTTCAACTGGATGATTCTACTCACACTAATGATGATCTCAAAGAAAACATTACCCTTGTTGAACGCAGAAACAACCTTCTTCAAGCAGAGCTTGAAGAGCTAAGGGCAGTGGTGGAGCAAACTGAGAGGGGGCGCAAACTAGCTGAGCAGGAGCTTACGGATGCAACAGAGAGGATACAGCTGCTGCATTCCCAAAACACTGGCCTGATCAATCAGAAGAAAAAGCAAGATGCTGATCTCCTACAGCTTCAGAATGAAATGGAAGAGGTTGTGCAGGAGAATCGCAATGCTGAAGAGAAAGCAAAGAAAGCCATAACAGATGCAGCTATGATGGCTGAGGAGTTGAAGAAAGAGCAAGACACCAGTGCCCATCTTGAAAGAATGAAAAAGAACATGGAGCAGACAATTAAAGACTTGCAGCACCGTCTGGATGAGGCAGAACAAATAGCTATGAAGGGTGGAAAGAAACAGCTCCAGAAACTGGAGGCACGCATCCGAGAACTTGAGAATGAGCTGGAAGCAGAACAAAAACGAGGTACAGAGTCGATAAAAGGAGTTCGCAAGTATGAACGCCGCATTAAGGAGCTCACTTATCAGACAGAAGAGGATCGTAAGAATATGGCTAGACTTCAGGATTTGTTGGACAAGCTACAGCTGAAAGTGAAGTCATACAAGCGTGCTGCAGAGGAAGCCGAGGAGCAAGCAAATGTCAACCTGGCCAAGTTCCGAAAACTGCAGCATGAGCTGGAAGAGGCAGAGGAGCGTGCAGATATCGCAGAGTCCCAGGTGAACAAGCTGCGTGCCAAGACTAGGGATGGTATGCCTGGTAAAAAATCCCAGGATGAGTAACGTCACTAAAAAACAATAACAAATGTTTCATTATTTTTAATCAGTTTAGATTGTTTGCAATTAAGCCAAATTACTCTAAACATTAATAATTTTATTGATGCCTTTGAAAAACAAAGTATAAGAAATTCAGAAATACTATTCTTCACAAAGATATTCAAAAATGTAATTATTTTTCATGAAAGCATTCTGCAAGGAAAAAGTCTTCCAATGTACTTCACAATGTCATTAAAACATTTAGTCTTTTCTTCAGAAGTAAAGGCACATGTGCACCACTTTGCTTTCAGTCATGGTCTGATTTTTTTTTTTAAAGAATAATCTTGCTTGAGAAAACATTTACAGCTAGAAATGTGTCTGGGTTTAGGCCTTCTCTCCGGCAAAAGAGCTAGTAAGTAACTAACTACATTTCAGTGAATCAGGTCAACAGAATTAATATGTGAATATCGAAGAACATGCAAAAAAAACCACATAAGACCAAGTTGTCATTTCCTTTTATTTTTGCATTGCCTCTAACTTAAAATAACTCATACATAAGTTCAGCAAACTACATTTCACATGAAAATAACAGTAAAACCTGTGAGCTATTTTTTTAATGTTAAAAAAATAAGACGCAATCTATTACACTCAATCGGTCTCATTTTACGGCAGAGAAACTACCTGATACATATATACATATAAAAAAAAAAACCTAGAGCTATTTCTGTAAAGATGTTCATTTCTTTCGAAATCCTAACATTTTTCAGGTAATGTATTACATCTTTGCTCTCTAAAGCTCAGGTTTTAATGGAATATGTAATGTGCACATGACGAACAACATACAGGTAATCACCTGCCGAGAGGACACACTCACACACACACACAGTAGACTTTGACCTTTATATAAGTGCATTACAATTTCTCTGATAAATCCCCCACGATGCAGTTTCTATTAGTAGCCATGATTGTCATGGGATTTCATTCCACTTTCTGCAGAAAGTCCAAGTCCATATTTTTGTTTTCACAATCATTTCTATCCATTATCAATACCCCCCCCCCCCTTCACAATATAATGGATACTCTTTGATATCGGCATAGTGTTAGATCAAAAATATTTGTAATACAGTAGGGCTGGGACAAACCAGACACAATAATGGTCTGTAATATATGGGTCATTTTAATTTGGTATTAATTTTAAATAAATGTGCTGATACCACAGTGACCATGGTTTTATAATAAGAAATTTAAATAATGGAGGCTATACACAACACACAATGTTGCATCCATTTTGGAAAGCAAAGACAGTCTGTGCAATTTCTGCCTTGAAAAGAGAAGGATTTTTAATTTTGCAAACCCTATACAGCATCCACATGCATTAAATGACAGAACTTGGTTCAATGTCAGTTTTTTCCAGTATTAAACTCCCAGTATTAAAAAGGGAAGCTGAGCTACACATTTTCACACTGTTTCAGAAACCTAGCATCTTTTTCCATTCTTAAATGGAGTTATCATCAAAACCAATGATCATAAAGCACTGGACTTCAGGACATCATCATTACTACTAGAGTGTTCATAGTAAGTTAAAAAAGAGCCAATAATAACTTTTTGGTTAAGTATACTGATTATTTTTAAACGTGGGAAAGTACATAATTTGGAAGCAGTTATACACCACAGGCAGAAAGGGTATAGCGCTTTTACAAGCCTGTATTATACAGACCTGTTGCATTTTACAAACAAGGAAGCAACCAATAGTGCACTTTTTAAATTCGGATTTTGCATTTGGATTATGAACTATTTTACTTGAGGTAGCATTTTATTTATTACCATTTACAGTTATGTATTCAGTAACAGGATGCAGCTGTTTGGTTACTTCCAATGCTACAATATTTCATGCCCCTGTTGCAGTGTGCAATATCAATGTCAGCAGCAGTACTTGTACCTTTGCTAAATAAAAAGGGGAGGGTGAGACATGACTCTTGTAGACAGTGGTATTAAAATCAGATTCCCACCAACTTGCTTTGATTTCATTTAAACGATGTTCTCATAAGGCAGGAACAAATTAATATGTACATACAATCAAAATTAGCAAATCTCTTTGCTATGTTTTCCCTTTTTACACCATATAATAAAAATATGTACAAATGCAGTTTTACACTGCACACGTCATATATATCTGTGATTACATATTGCCAAATTTTTTTAAGCAAGAGGTGCGCCATACGACATCCAAGCACCACTGTAGACACTAGTTCCATTAATAGCAGAGGCCCTGTTACAGGCTGGATGGCTGCACTTGCTGCTGTAACGCAGCATGGTGTTGAGGCGCAGGTTCACAGTCTTTGGGTCCATCATCTTGGCGCACATACATCAGGAAGAGTGTTACAGTAGCAAAAGTAGCTGCGTTGACAGGGAATGCCCGGAGCAGAGTGGAGGTCAGGCCACGCGTGAACACTCGCAAGCCCTCTCGCTCTATGCTCTTCCGCGTGCAGTCCATGATGCTACTGTACTGGAACTTTCCCCCGACACCGTCTGCCTGCAGTCGAGACTTTATCACATCCACAGGATATGTAGAAAGCCATGAAGCAATGCCGGACATGCCACCAGCAAACAGTAGTTTAGGGATCATGTAGGGGTCCTCGGGTTCACAGCCCAGTGAACGCGTCAGCACATCATAGGTCAGAAAGTACACCCCGAAGCCTGGCGTCTCACGAATTAGGGTAGTGACCATGCCCTTGTTGACGCCCCTCAGGCCCTCGCGCTGATAAATGCGGGCCAGGCAGTCCAGGGAGTTTTTGTACACCTTGCGAGTGGATGACTTCTTCTCACCAGTACCTTGCATCTGCATGCGGGTCTTGGCCAACTCCATGGGACAGCAAATGACGCACTGGATAGACCCAGCAGCTGCTCCTGCCAAGAATTGGTTCATAGGTGTGTCTTGGCCCAACAGACGCATGGTGTTCCCTTGCACACCAAAGACGATGGCGTTGATGAAAGTGAGACCCATCATAGGAGAACCAATGCCTTTGTAAAGCCCCAACATCTGGAGAAAGGAAATCATCATGATGACATATCTTACACCATTTAAAGATCTGATATACTTTCCTGACATTCTACCAAACTGAGCACACTGGAATCTGCAGTCAACAAGATTACACTAGACATCTAGACATCTGGGTTTAAGAACATACTGCAGTGTCATTTTTACATGAATTTTTTTTAGTAAAATATCTGACACAAGTCCATATTTACAGTGATACTTACTGATTCTTGGCGTATGATGGACTGGAAACAGTGAAATGTTCCCTTGTATAGAGGCTTATCTACACTCTGAACTTGTAGCCTGACCTGTGACAGAAGAAAAGGAGTATTACAAAATATTCTAATATCTTGTAATATATCTTACATCTGAAATCAGAAATTACAGAAACATTCACTGGTGTAAGGGTTTAATATGGATATAGGCCCATTACAGTGGGTGCACTATTTAAACCTTTTCTCATGGTTTTACAGCAATTACTATTGTTTCTTTATAAAACAGGATAAGCTTTGTCTCTGTGAATACGGCAGCATGATGTTCACTTGCAATTTGGTCAGCGGAACCATATAATTAGGAGTTGAGAAGATTAAGACTCATTTGACACAACTGACTAAGTTTAAATCAAACCATGTCATAAAGGAGTCACTGACAAGAAACCACAACACGGAGAAACAAAAGATAAACAACAGAAATAAAAAGGTGTGGGTTTTACATGCTATTTATTTATTATTTATCATTTTATCATTTTTTTAAAAATAATTTTTATCGTTTGCTTTTGAGTGAAGGCCAAAGATCTGCTCTGACATCAAACTATGCCAACTCTGTTAGCTTCATTGAAGCTACCACTAAAGTAACCAAGTCATGTGCTAATGTATCTGCATGAAAGAACACACAGATACAAATACTGTAATAAATGGTATTTACCTGTGTTTATACCAACATGCAAGTCAACTTATTGAAAAATGTGTTTACTACTTATTCTCCTGCTTTACTGGTCTCAGTCTTTACAGAATGTAGGTTATGTATTAAAAAAACAAAGTGTTGTGGTTAGCTAAGATGACTAACATACCTTTTGGGAAGACTTAAGCTATTATTCATAGATCATTAACACTGCTTTTACAAAAATAAGTCACCTGTGAACACAGATCTTGGCAACTGCTGGTGCGCAGATGTTTGTCATCACTGGCCACGCAGCACTGCGTTCGGTTTTAGACTCAATTTCCCACACAGAACTTAATCAAATACATGGTAGTAATTATTCAGCATGGGCTAACAATTACTTACCTTTACAGTGTCAAATGGATGTCCTACAAGGACCCCAGCAGCACCTGAATAGAAGATGTGACATTAGAAAGCCTATTCATAGAAATGAGTATAGATAAAAAAGAGAATGAAAGCAAAGCAAATTCTAATGGCAGGAGACCTGCCATAGTCATCAGTGTATCCTCATAGCATGTGGTGGCTATATTGACCAGGGGAGAGTAGTGTTATAATATACAAGAGTAATGCACTTTCACCTATATCTGCCAAGTGAACCAATTTTCCAATGTCAAGCATCTCAAACCTGTCACTTCACATTAGACCAGATTAAGCTGCCTTCCCTTAGGAATACAGGAGGTCCTCGATTTACAACACAGATCAATTCTGTCGAAAGTGATGGAACATGATCACTTACTGATCCTAACACGCTCATAAAAACACGACTAAGCCAGATAAAAAGGAACAGTAAACTCCCTCACTCGTGTGCCGCATTACTGCGTATTTTTCCACTGTGCGCATCCAGCAACTAGTTCACCCACATAGTCCATAAGTGCAAGGAAACGATGTAAGCCGAGTGGGAGAGCGAATGAGCATTGTAAACTCGAAACGTCATATATCGAGACCGTTGTAACTTCAGACCCCCTGTATGAGGAGGAAATCACTTTAAATTTAATTGTTCATAGTCTATAGCTGTATCTGAAAAGTGCGCTTGTTCACTCTTTCACTATATAGTGCTTGCTATATTTAGAGGGCTAACTAGTGAACAAGGGGCGGTGATGTTTAGTTCATTTCGGACACTCGGGATGTTACGTTTTTACCAACTGTTGCTTAAAGAGTGCGCCGGATCTTGGCAATTTATCTCTGTCGCATAAACACATGTCTCGTCTCTCTAGTTCAGACACAACCCGCAGAGGAGGTGGGTGTGGTACGCGATCCAGGCCTGCAGACGGGATTCCGCGCCAGCCCAAAATTACCTAGCCAGTCCAAACTTCACATTAGCCAACCAGGCAGATGCCCAATCCGCCGATTGTCAATGCTGCGCGGAATCCCGTCTGCCAGCCTGGATCGTGTCCCACACCCACCCCTGGACTGCGGCTCAAAATGCCCTGGTGTTTTTTTTCCCATCAGTCCAGCCCTGGATACTACGGTCCTCCGCAGAGAGAGAGAGAATAAAGTGCAATTGTGACAATCTCCTCCGCCTGAAACCACCCCCCACCCCACCCCACCCTCCAGTCTGTCCTTCTTCCGACTTTTGTGTGACAAAAGTAGTGTGTCCAAAATGTGCATTTGTTCACTGTATGGGGCGTGGTTAAAGAAACCTGCAGTGCTTGATGGTATATTTGTATTCATGTAGTGTACAGTGTGTAAACACTAGTTTTGGACATGTCACGCGGCGATTTTATAGTGCACTAACTAGTGGGTGCAACTGATGGTTGAAATTTCGTAGACCACTACAAAATGACTGACTCACTACATAGTGCCCTATATAGTGAACAAGTGCACTTTCAGACACAGCTTATGTGGATTTTGTTTGTGTATGTCAGCTTGGGCAACTCTGATGCTGAGAAACTAAAACCAACATTACGTAAGAAGAAAAACTCATCATAGACTGCTAAATGCAATACTCATAGGGAGCCATATTCCTAGTCCTAGATTCATATTCCTGAAAATATATCCCTGTACATAGCTCAGATGTTTATACCATGGCACCAATGATACCAAGCTCTACATGGAAATTGCAAAGCATCCTCCTTGAAACATGAGCTCATATGATTCGTAATCAACTAACTGCTGTCTGGGCATTCATATCAGAGGTTACGAACTCTGTAACCAGCCAAGGGAAAGGGGGCTGTTCCATCCAAACCAATGAAATTATATTCCTCACCTCAGTAAACAACATGAGACACTGTGAACACTAGCTTGAGAAACACAAGCAGACCAACTTTTTTTTAAGCTCTTGAGGACACACCATGTGTCAAACAAAAATACCACAAATGTATCCAGGCGATATGATTTACAATTATTATGTACCAAAAATATTTATTTCTGTAAAACTTGAATATACAATTTCACAAAGATCAGATGTCTAACCACCATTTCTACTTAATCGTCTAATATTGTGTAAATATCCAAGATTGTTAAAGAGTTCTGCTTTACAAAACAGTTGCACAATAGGTTACTGTGTTCTGCGCACACAAAGCTGTCATCAGAGATGTCCTTCAGAATTAAAAAGCTGGGTGGCGGGCCCACGGCCCCAATAACTGCGATTGGCTCTTGCAGGGGTGTGTGTGAATGGCCCTCCTTTTCATCGGATGAGAAGGGTCAGGTGGGACATGGCTATTCTGGGCTTTTCCAGGAACCAAAATTTGAACAGAGGTTCATGCACAGTTTGTCATCTGCACATGCAACCTAAGTAAGGTTTGCTCTATCATTTACCACACATCACAGATGTGCGTACCCACCCAGCACCCATTTTTGGTGATACATATGCTACACCAATTCCAGGTCCACAATGGAACTAAAGTTATGGGGTATTTAATATGTGTAAGCATGTAAGGGAAGGTTGACAAGGTGGTGTTAATTATGAACCACATATGAACCTATGTGCCCAGCCTGTGGTCATTTTTCTGTCCTGATTTGCTCACTTGCACACACATGTAGGGTGCTCTCACTACAAGAAAAGATACTGAAACACAGACTTGTCCAAGTGTACAGATCAAAAGGGTCCAGTAGGTCATCTGTGTCCCCGATCCATTTCAGCCCAAGATGCAGTGGCTGAATCTTGTGGAATATAGGGGCTAGCCTACTGGAACTACAGTTTGTTGCATGTATGAGCTTCGTGCAAGCTGAACACAGTACAGACTGTACACGTTTGCAGCTTTGAACATGGCGTTGAGGGGGTCCGTTCACGTTGATGTGCTTAAATGCAGCCAGCTACACTATACGGACAAACGTATTGGGATACACGTTTTCCAGGGTTTGTGATAGGTTCCTATACTTTATCTGAATGCTTCAGTACACCAAGACATTTTGGACAACGCCATGCTTCCAACTTTGAGAACACCGTTTGGAGAAGAACCTTTCCTATTCCAGCAAGACTGTGCCCCGGTGCACAAACCAAGGACCATAAAGACATAACTGGATGAGTTTTGGTGTGGAAGAACTCAGAGCCCTGACCTCAACCCCATCCCACAACTTTGGGATGAATTGATACTGAGATTGTGAGACAGGCCTTCTCGTTCTACATCGGTGACTAATCTCATAAATGCTCTACAGAATGAATTGGTCAAATTCATATTAAGGTATCTGATTGTAATGTCAAAGCCCCTAGTTGGTATAATAGCCAGGCGACCCCATACTTTTGTCCATGTCCCGTAACTAGCGAGCTAGCTTGCTAACTCAGTGGAGTCTTAGCGCGGTAGCTTGAGAGTGGAAAGATGAATTAAGGTGTACTGCGTTCACCTACCTCCTATGCAGCCAGCAAGGAAGTCCATTATTCTTTTCCTGAAAGTTTTGGCTCGTTGTCAGTGCTTGTTTTTCTTTATGAACGACAAACTCGACTCAGGAGGCAATGATTTATTTAGTGTAAGAGAAGCTAGCTAGCTAACGTTGAGTAACTCTATACGCTTCCCTGTACTGCAGTGGTGAATGTAAACCTGTACCAAAATCTAAAGAAAATACGATAAACAGATAAACGAAGGCAGGGAGCGAACAGCAGCACTGCCACCGACTGTGCGGACGATTAGTCGGGTCGTAGTGGAAAATTACACCTCAGAGTACCACCTACAGGGCTTGTCTATTTCTGTTTCAGGTCCAGGAGCCAGAGAAGGAGGTGTGTGCTGTGAATATTTCGCTCCACCAATGACACTGTCTCCATCCAACCAATCCCCCTTGGAAACACCCATTCCGCCCTCCCCTCTCAGGCGATTGGTATGCTGTTTGTCTCATTGAAATGCTTTTTCCGGGTTGCATCAGTCTTCCTAGAGCCTGTGGAAGGTCTTATGAGCTTTAGCAGATGGTAAGCCGAAGGACTGTCCGTGCATATAAACCAGCTTGCCAAATAACTCAACTCATTCAGTAGACACGTTTTCTCCTCAAGCTTTAGGGAGTTTTTTTTTCACTTGTCATCTTTGACTCGCTAGGGGCTCAGTGCTGGTTTCTGTAAAGCTGCTTTCTGATAATTGGTTGTAAAATGGTATACAATTGTATTACTGCTGTGTGACAATACTCGTTGTAAAAGAAGGTATATAAGTGAAACTGAACTGAACTGAATTGAATTGTTTTCAAAGCTAAACATGCTTTTGTTATAGAAGCATGAGTTGAGATGGGTGAATAGTCTGTTCGTGTGGTTCGTAAAGAGCATACACACTGGCAACATGAAGTTACAACAGAGATTCATGGAATACGGTAAATCCTGCTTATACACGTCATGTCTCTCACAGATTGTTTCTGAGAACCAAACTAATAATTACTTGCAGAAACTTCCGCACATTTGCGGAAATTTTCAAGAGGGTCTGGCTGCAGCAGGGCCTGAGAGCGCGCGTCCTCTGTCAGGACTAGAGATGAGCGATTCACGACTCATCCGGGTTAATCACCCGGATCCTTTAAATGACTCACAAATCACGAATCCGAGGTCTCGATTGAACCGG
>JBBPDH010000151.1:5425574-5438377 GCA_037974565.1 Clupeocharax schoutedeni
GACTCAAGTGAATCAAGTGACTCGCAGATCCGGATCAGTTTACTGAGTGACTCAGAAGGAGTCGGATCCGAAAAAGGTTCCGTGTATCCCAGCTCTACTAAGAATGCATTCGGCAAATTCGATCAGATCCTGTGGTTTGAAGAATTAAATGAGGACACCTTTGATCATCCGTAAGTTAAATATGGATTCCCTTATGGATCAACCTAAGAGCCTTTGCGCTTTCTCATTAAACATCAACAGTCTCTCTCAGAAGGAGGATAGCGCTCATCAAATACAGACACTAAACCTTTCAGCTACACAAACATAAACTTCAGCTACACATCACTGATATGATAACCAGGTGTGTAGGGGTTAAAAGGTGAATGAAGGCTATGAACTATGGAAAGATGAAACATGCATTAACCAAGATACATGAGATACACAAATCATTTCATCTATTTATTCACAATAGGATACTGTTTAGTGGTTTGCATTGCAGTGCAACTTGTATTGCATGCAAAGATTTTTATTCTAGAAAAATTTCCTAAGTGCAGTTGTTAGGATGCTGCTAAGCATTTCCTGTGCTATCCAACATGATTACTTGGGCTGGGTGCAAAATACCGGGGCCTTGATTGACACTTGAGAAACCCTGAAAGCCAGAACAGCAACAGTTTGTGGGATCTGTGGGGAAAAATATCATTATGGTTAACAGTTGCTAAAGTATCCCAAGTGGTTAAGTGTTCCTGCGGTGTTCCAAGTGGTTGTTCACACCACGGACAATTTACACAGTGTGTTTCCTTTCTGATGACCATTAACATAGCTCAGTGTTTCTGAGCAGAACATTTTCAGCAGTGCATTAGTAAAACTTCGACCTAATATACACTTTCACCAACACAGCAATGTTTTGCAAATGTCACCATGTTTTGGCTGCACAAATCACACACTAGTTAGGATTAAAACCCATTTATACTTCGCCATTACATATAAAAACTCAGAAGACACGTTCCCTGGTTGCTAGTTGGTTGTGTGGGTGCATTTTTCTACCTTTGATATCAACCCCCCAGAATTTTTTAGCACTAGAATTCCTCTTTAACTGGACTGGCCAAGCAACAAAGCACTTTGGTCAATACACCAATATTTCGTCAAGCTGCTTTACTCGGTGACATAAGGAACTGCCAACAGGTGTGCATACAAACCATAATCCAAAAGATTAAGGTTAATGTTAAGTGTCATGCTACTAGACTGTACTCCTCTCGGTTCATGGAGATTTACTGTGCTTTTGCAGGAATGCACCTGATTTTCAGGTGAGACCTGTCACAATACCGCTCATATTGAAATGACCCCAATCTGTTCAGCGAAAGCAAAGCTTATCATAGCTTATCCTAGTTTTGACACAGGGAACAGAAGCTTATTTAGTAGATTTCTTTGTCACAAGTTAGCGTTGGGTCATTTCAGGTCAGTCTCCAATGACTTCGGCAACAATGGCATATAAAAATCAACCCAGCTTTGGGGAAAAGGGGTCAATGAGCAAGGTGCTTTAACAGAGAGAAGCTCTGTGCCAGAATAGTGGAGGCCCTTCATTTTCACTGACCTCCTGGAATGTTCCGCTCTATAGTTTTCTGAAAATGACACAGTGAATACTTCAAAAAACACTCTGCTCCAGTTCCTCTAGCTTGACCTGAGAGCCACTATTGTCGGACCTAGAGTTCCAGGGACTCCACCAGTCCAGAGAATGAGCTGTGTGTAACTGTTCATTAGGTCTTCCTTACTCCGAAATGATAGAAGGAGGGCAATCCCTGGAAACGGCATTGCTGATCGACTTTAAACGTGTGCGCAGAGAGCTGTGCAGGCTTAGCCCCCCTTTCTGAGCACTGCCTGAGGAGGAGCGGGGCTGACCTGATTTAACCTGGTGGGACTGTTAAGGTCTCCGTTTGCCTTGTTTGCTTAACAGATGCATTCTAGCACACGGGAGCTTTATTTTGTCAACAGAGGGCTTTGCCAATTGTAATTAAAGAGTCTTAATGTTTTCATCAAGAGAGCAGCCATTTTGCCTCATTAATGCTGCAACACAACAAGCCTCTAAACAGTCTAAAGCTGAGCGTTTGAGCTCCCCCTCCCCACTGCCTCATGTGCTCTCTGTAAAAAACGGGCCGGATAAATGAAACAACTTCAGCATAACATGCAGCTTCTTTCAATGAAAGATGTCTTTTCTCAGCATCTTCCTTTTATTACTATTGATATTAAATATGAAATGAGAAGGAAAAAACATTTTTACATAAAAAAACACTCCAGAACAGTAACCATGCCGCACATTAAAATGCCCAGTGACCTTTTTGTTGAATTTACTGGACATGCATTGGAAAAATATATTTTTTAAAAATGTGTAAAATTGCTCTATAGTTTATTTGGATGTTAAACACATTATGTAGTAGAGTAAAGTCAACAAATAAACAGAAATTTTATAAAAACTAAACTGACAGAAAAGTGTCAATTGTCATTAAAGTGGTTCCCCGCTGAGAATGTGTGAACATATTTTCACTTCGAAAATTAAGCCATGCCATTTCTACAAACAATCACATATAAGCTTTCTGTATATCGATACATCGTTAAATTAAGCATTTCTTCTGTGCGTGTGCACCACTTGGGTTCCATGGCTTTTATTTGCCATGCTGGGAACATTAAATCTGCAGGGATTTTAGGCACTCATGGGACTAATTTGTGTTTCTTTCAATCTTGGCAGCGAATTAAACCGTTCACACATGTGTTTTAATAAAACAAGACAGTGTCACTGAGCACGCAAATATTGCAATACTCTTAATTAAAGCTCGCCTAAAGCTATGCACAACAATACCTGTTAAGCAGCCAATGAGCATCCAGGATTTTCATGCACCATACCCCTTCCTAATAAAAAGAAGCATCATGCAGGCGGATCAAGAACTATGCTTAAAATGATCTTGATTTCATTTTACCATAAAGGGACTTTGAAAGAGAATGGCACATTCGTTTTTCAAAACATATATATTTTTTTATTATTTAAGGGTTTAGGGGTTTGTGTACAATTAAAAAAAAAAGCTAAGCCTTGTTATACCGATAAGCTGCACTTTAAAACAAACTTTCATCCCTTAAAATAAACAGAAGATATAACATGGAAAAACCAAGAATGCATGCATACAATATTAAAGGGGCTGTAAAATAGTGTTACAGACTTTGTACTATTGTGTGCTTCTACAAATGAAGCAATAAGTCAGACAACACATACGATGTACATTAAAAAACCCTGACAGCTGTCTTTCTCATGACAGTTAGGTCTGGATGTAATATTAAATTATGCATAAAAACATAAACGTGAGTCTCTGTGTGGAGAATGCCATGATTTTCCAGTGCATCTGAGACATCAGCTTTATTTTTGTGAAAACATTAAAGAGATTATTTCAAACCAGCCACCAAACATCTGTCTCTTCATACAGTTACCTGCAGGTAAACTGCTAAAACTTTTTTTCCAGCAGATTAGGAGAATGCAGGCAACACCTTTGTTATCACACTACATAGAACTAATCTCACCCCCAAAAGAATAATTAGGATAAAAGGCTATTGATGAAACTGATGTGATATAGAAAGTACTGGGTGGTAAAAAGTCTTCTGTTGCTCAGGACTGCCAGTACATGGTTTCCATTCCTAGAAAGAGAACAAAAGCAATAAAACACTAGGAAGCGCTGGGAAGTCATTCAAAAAGAAATATGCAATTTGGGATGCTGTGGCAGGCTTGGCCTCCAGCCACCCATAGCAGATTTTGTGCAAGTATTGGAAGAGCAAGACCTCATAAATTTAGATGGATAAAACAAAGTACAGAACAATAAATGTATTTCACAATCACGAGTGTCTGGGCCGAGAAATGCGTCCCAGCAAGTGTTTTTGTCCAAAACTCGGTGAAGTGGAGGGTTGTTTGTAAACACTAAAAATTCATTTGCACCTTTTCCATGCTCTACACAGCAAGCAGTGTTTTTTCCCCCCTCCATCAAACATTCAGCTGCAATTTGTTGCTCTCTAATTCTCTCTGCATCAGCAACGACGGTCATTCAAGCTCTGAGCAATTTGCAATTAAAAACAGGGTTCACTTTTAGGGCACAAGTTTTTAGTTCATACCCATAAAAACAGGCTGTCAAGTTAAGCCTTTCTGATTTACTCTCACCCCAAACGTTTGCTCTAGGGATGCCGCAAGTCCAGCAGTTTTTATGTTTTTAATGCACTGACATCTTTATACGCACCGTAAAATCACCAGCGTTGAATTCCTACAGAGTTAATGCGAATCAACTGTGAATGCAGCGCTGAATCCTTTAACACTAAATTGAACTCCACGGGAGTACGCAGCTGATGATTTTACTGTGATGAAGTTTTGTCCAGAATTATACGTTTTGGCAACAAATCTGTTTTCTCCTCAGCATGGCCACAGCACAGTCACATGGCAAACTTTTAAGAGCATCGCAATGTTCTGTTTGCCCACATAATGTGCTCACTTCTATGTTCCTTTGAGAGCTCTCAGATTAGTGCAAAGCATCAGCCTTTTTCTTGCCAATAAACTCAACTAAAGAGGCGCCAAAACATTTAGGGTGTTTTATTAACTGCACATCTTCACAGGTCTCTGGGAAGCTTGTGTTATTATAATAATAATTATTACTATTATTACTATTATTCGTTTTTACGAAGGTTAATCTTCTTCCTGCTTGATGTCCCCATTTAACTTCACGCTAGCTTCTGTTCTTGACTGCTCTTAGTACATCTTTACTTTCTGCTCCTTTTTACCTGATCTTTGCCCTAAATTCCACAGACATCTGCTGTTACCATCACATTCAAATAATCAAATGTGTTCTTTTTGTATCTTGCTGCTATCATTGATGTCTACTGGGTGGTGGCAGCGGCCTATTGGGTAGGATACTCGCCTCTGGACTAATCCTACCTACAGCATACCACCACTGGGTCCCTGAGCAAGTCCTTAACCCCAAGTTGCTTCAGGGAGACTGCCCCCTGAAGTTAGGGAATGGAAGTTGCTTTGGATAAAAGCGTCTGGTGAATGAAAATATATCTGAAATATATATATATCTTTTGCCACTGTGGCTATAAGGTTTTAAACCTTAAAATCCATGTAAAATTTTATTATCCAACCAAATGTCCTGATTTGACCTCCTAATGTGAGTCGGCACCACTACTATTCTCCATATAAGGGCTTCTGCTCCAGTATACAGTACAGTATTCCTAGTTTGGGAACTCCTAGTTTGAATCTACTTAAAGTGTCTACTTAAACTGTAATAAGCAGTCTGCCTTAAGTTTTAGAGTTTATTAAACTTCAAATAATAAGTTACTATGTAAAACACAGGTTATTAACTTACTATCAGAAGTTGAATGAATTTCAAGGCACGCAAACGGCTTTGTTAAAACAGACATGTTTTTTTCTTTCTGCATTAAAATAACAGTGCAGCTTGGATGCCAATGTCAAGCCTTTGATATTATGTAATCAACCTTGAATGGGGAGGATGTTGGACTGCTCCTCTGCCAAGACTGTGCAGACCACAGTCTGTGCAGAAGCCCTGGTGTGAGCCTGTCAGAACAGCATTTTTATAGAGCAGCCCCAACCATTTGAGCATCTTAAAGACGCAAGTTGCTTCACTGCCAGCGTACGCTGTGTAAACAATCTAATAAAGCAAAAGCAAGAGTGCGTGAAGAAAAGGTACCATAAGCCTGGGAGCTGTTTACCACTTCTAGAAAATGTGCGGGTGCCCTATTGTTAATTATACCGCATGTTACCTCACATTCATGAGTTATGTTGACTTTGTGCACTTACACAAGTCATGTTTTCACAGAATAAAATTTTACTGTATAATAAAAAGGTTCCATTACAGTATTCCCATTTTCCAACTTTTGTCCAACAAGATTAAAGACATAAATTAATATATTATAATAATAATAATATATTAATGGTAGAGGTGGGCATCGATTAATTTTTTTAAAATTTTTTTAATTTTTCTCGAATTTTATTCTAAAGAAAAACGAAATTTCCTTTCTAAAAAAAACATGTATTTTATCAGTAGACATACATTTCCTCAAAATCTGTTTATTCCAATAATTCAGTACCATTATTTTCACAATGCAATGCAGTGTTCACATGAACGGAACATGAAAATTCTGTCATTTCAAAGAATGAAGACAGATAAAAGTTTTTACATTTACAACAACCAGTCAGAGCAAGTACGGTTGCATTTTCCAAACGATGAATCATTTATATCATACATACAGTAAAAGCCGTATCCTCTCGTTCTCGTTCGTACAGCTCAAGGATTCTTGTTATAGTGGAGGCTCTTGGGGGAAGTGGAGCTTTCCTCTTTGCTCTTGCTTTTTTTCAGCTGCTCTCTGATTTATCCATAGGTCTCCCTTGAGCACTGTCCAGGGTAGTCTGGCGATTTACTGGTATTTCAGAGGTGCGTTTTGCTTGTAAATGATACTTCAGACTCCGTGTGCTTTAGTGAGAAATAAATTCACTATGGCAGTAGTTGGAAAATCAATAGGACTTGCTATGAAAAAGCTGTAGTTGAACGAGGGGGCTACAGTCATGGAAGGTTGAATACATCAAACTAGAAAATGCATTTATAGTATTTTTAAAAAAAATGTGTTTTTAATCTTAATAATAAACATGTTAAATCTTACAGCACTAGACACTAACAGCAGCAAAATATTTATTTTTTTTACTGGCATTTTGTGCTTTAATGTGAGAGACCTTTGACCAAAGCATCAAACAGTCAGTAAGATATGAAATGATGCCTGAAAACCTGTCAGATGGCATATCACTGACATCTAAATTGCATTGCTACCTCCAGATCTCTTTATGGTAAGCTAATGCACAGCTTCTTGTCTTTCAAAGCGTTCCTGTGCTACACGTCAAAGGTGTCATCAGGTTACAGTATGATAATGTACTTGCTTAGAGGCCCCCCTGTAGATAGTGTGTTCTGTTTGGAGTGGGATGTTGTCTGTGTTGTACATTGCCTGGGGTTGTGAGAGCAGCAGCTTAATAATTGAGAGAGAGGGTTTGAGGTTATCTGTTCCTCCTGTACGTGTGTGAGTATTTGCATGTTCATGTTCTGTGTGAACCTCATGCTTGTTCATTGCCCTAGATTGCCCCATGCACCCACATTTCACCATAGATAACAAAGCGTTAATGGACTTTGCTTTACCCCTGAAAAACAGGGTTATTTTTCGCTCTGCATTTGCCACGTGATCCAAGCGAGAGCCTACAGGACTGTGTGTCATATTTATACAGGAAAGCTAACTAATGAACACGACTTGCTTGGAGAAAGACCACCTTTTCTCTTAACCGATGCTGACTCAGAATATTTCAGAAAGGCCTAATTGCAAGTTATTATGCCTGACGTGACGTGATGTAAGGCTGTAACGCTAATTGATGTCAGTCCCTGTGTACACTTGTTGCTCAATGTTTAAACACTTACACTAGATTTGCTCTCAGGAACTTGTTGAAACATGGCAGGCATTCAACCGTGAACATACACAACGGCCTTGCCAAAAGTACTTGGACGTAACAACAAAAACACCTACTATCAAACTGAAATGTACTCTATCCTGAGTATGGTCACTTTACTGCAACAGAACAACAAAAACATTATGGTACTGTAATGTGAAAGAACACACAAAATACATAAACAGCAAAACGACCGTTTACCCACTAAAAAACAAGGTCAAGCGAATGAATGTCTTATTCAACAAAAATATTTTCTGTGCTGAACCCGTGAGTGGCCTTAAACGCACTCTGAGCTAAACTGAGTGAGAGCGTTTGGAGGAAGGAGGGGCGGGCATCATGACACTCCATTAAGCTTGACATTTGGCTTTTTTTCAAGAGGGAACTCCAGTGGCATCTTTGGGCACTGTGCCCTCAAATGAAAATCTAATCTCTCTTGCTGCCTGGAAAGCGCAGTGCCTGATAACCCATTGGCATGCCACCTCTCTCATGGGATTACCTTCACCATTTGGGGGTTGACTAAGCCAAACGGGGACAGGCATAACACCTCTGTGCTTATAGTTTACCCAACGTAGGAGTGCTGCGCACATAAACACTCCCTTAATCACATGGTTTAATTCAGTCACATAGTTGAAGGGGCACTAGTCTTTACTAGCCCTCAAATGCAGAATCTGAAATAGCCATACACCCAAAACACACCCTGATATCTGGTTATTCATAAGGCAATACTATATAAAAATTTGCATTTTATCAAAATCTCACAACAAGAGTTGCTGGGAATTGCTATATCTGTTTAATATTTGCCAGTGGCTAAATAAGACATAATGATATAGAATTATATATTCTACAAATATAATTGCAGAAATTCAAACTGGGAACCTAAGGTAAACATTTACTTTAGATGCTACGGGGAGAAGTGGTCATGAGAGCATTACAAAAGTGAGTAAAACTGATAAAGTACCTTTTTTTAAACAAGCAAAGTCATTTCCGAATGGGGGGCCCATTAAATTGTTTTTGCACTAAGGCCCACCGCCTTTTGCCTTTGATTTTAATGAAACCAATGTGCTGATTGATAACAGGCAGCAACACAACTGGGAAAATAACTTGCAGTTTATTGGTTTTTACACCCACACTCTGACACATGAGATACCACAAGAAGATACAAGACCACAAGAGTCTATCTGTCACTCCTCCGTTCTTTTCCCAAGCAGTCTGATATCTGATCTCTGCTAACCTAAACGTAGCCTTATTGATCCCCAGAGGAGTTCAGTATTTTCCATAAAAACTGAACTTCATACTGCTTTTCTAAAGCGTGACAGGTCTATAGCCCACAAAGTAGCATGTCATGCTTTGCATTGATTCAGCAGGAAACAGTAAACGTTCATGCATTCAGCTTTGTCTGCCTGAACGGAACGAATTAACTCTGTTGAGCAAATATGCAACATACACAACCCCCTGAAAGAATTATGTTTCTATATATTGACAACAGTATAATTTCAGTTTAACATTTATTTGTTGAAACCTCCCACTGTCACTTCCCAGCAGGGACACCGAGCCATATGGTTGTCGCAAAACACACTGCACCACATTCTGGTCGAGGGAAAATATAAAAGCCATATGTTTACATGCAGCCCAAATCTGAATACAGATATTTTGAGTGCTAACCATGAAGGATGTCATATCTGTTTGCTCCAAAGCCAAAAGGCCTTGCTGCTGATAGTATATAGTCAAAACCTCCTAGTGTTAAGCACCCTCAGGTCTGTTTTAGCTAACTGCATTTGGCATCCCAATCAGACGCTTGCAGTAATACCTCTAAAGCTTGCTTTGGTCTGTGGCCAAGTCATTGAAAATGTGTTGCGTAACCACTGTCTTACAGAAGTACAGAATACAGGTGCTTCCAAAATATTTATTTTTGATATGATGACATGGTATGGTGAGTATTCAGCAAAACATTGGAGAAACACTATTTTCCACACATTGCAGAAAATGTTATCAACTACTCATTCGTCTGGAAATGGAAGGAAACCATATAAAGTCATTTGTATGAGGAAATATGAGAGGTTTTCACTCAGAACACTAACATTGTAGTAAAATATCACCCCATAGAAATCACGATAATCACCATTCACCTAAATGAATATCAGAGTTACGCTCTAAATTCAGAGCCACTTATGGATCAGCTTACCTCGCTGGTCACATCCTGAAAATGACCTCTTCCTGGAAATTGGTGCCCCACACTCAGGACACGACCCCTTTCCCAAGTGTGTGTTGATAGGCGACCTAAATTGACATGTCTTCTCACCTTGGTTCTTAGGTAGTGGCCAGGCCAGGAGATTTACAGCAGGTCTTCCAAGCCAATCTCTTTAGGTTTTTCTAAAAGGATTATCCCGACCTGCACACAAGCTATCGTTTTAATGATTGTTTTAATGACCAGCACACACACATACACACACACACAGCTACTCCATTGTGGTAAGAAGGTGCAAACCAGGGCCACATCCTGGGGCTACTAGTGAAATAAACTCCCTTACTAAGAACAGACTAATCTCAAGCATTACCTATATTGGAGTTTTTAGAGACGGTGTAAGGTACTGGAATGTCTGGGTTATTTTTAATAATCCGATTAAGCTGGAGCAGGATTGTTGAGTTGTTTTCTTCTTTTATTTCCTCCATTGGTTGACATTATGCACTGCTATTGTTGATTCCCATTATCTCTGTTGCTTCTGAAATAGAACATGTCTCTACATTCACACTTATAAAAGCTGTACAAATAAAGAGACTGGATCCTTTTCCAAGAAATGGCATCTGCTGTCATGGCTACTGGTTGTGAATTTACAGTGAATTAAACCTCTCAGCGTTGGACCAGGAATGTGCATTATTAGGGTTGCTTTACGACGGCAAGAGCTTTAGAATGGCTCTCGGGGAAACAACTCCAAGTGAAGAGAGGCTAATAGTCCTCTTATGCAACGTGCAACGAGTGTTTCTGACAAAAGCGAGTTAAGGGTGTAAGTTTAAGTTGCGTGGGGGATCAGTTAATGAGACCATATACCCTTGATATTGCAATGTTATGTCCCTAAATTATTTTAATGTGCATCAGGAAAGAGGCCAGGTTTGTAACATATGGTCCTCCTTTCAAAGCCTGATAATGAAAATAACGAAAGAAGTGCTGCTTGACTATTTCATACACTTTGCTCCGTCCATAAATAATGCTGCGAAAACATAATGAATCAAATCTGGTGGAAACATCAGTTCAGAGGTGGTGGAGGGAAAACAACTGGATGGAATTGCACGCTGAAATTTATCACCTGCTCTCCTCCATGTGTGATGAATTTCTGCCGCGTACAAATCAGTCCACCATCTGCTGTCGGCTTTGATGAAAAGGTGAAATATATCTGTGAAACACACTAACTCACCGTTCATTTTTTAACTCGTGATTTGTTTGTTTTCTAAATCCAAGCGTTCACACCTGTGCATATAGTCTGATCATGCTTTTTTGCCTGAATTTCGAACTGCCAGACTGGCCTGGTTTGACCTCTCTTTTTGCCCCAGTCTCTATCCTTGCTGCTTGAGCTGCTACTCCTCTGGGCTGCTGCCAAAGTGGCTGCTTTTAGATTAAACGGCTGTTTCCCATCACCCCTTGCTCCCCTTGTAATACACCCCTCCTCCACCCCCCACCCTGCCACACACACACACACACACACACACACACACACACACACACTTCTTCCTGACAGAGGCCCACGGAGAGCAGCAGTGCCTGGAGTGTCTGCACCGGCGTGTCCTCATTTCATCTTCCTCTCCTTCCTCCCCTTTGAAACTTTGATGAGTAATACCTATTTAACTCCCATATAAACCAATCCTGCAGCCAAGCGTAGTTTTTGGGTTTTGTTGTTTGCGAACCGGCAGAACTTCGTCATAATAAAATATTTAATTTTATTTTAAAAGTCATTCTGCAGTTATTAATTAAAGGAGCCACTGCTAATTAGTAAATATGTGCTGTCCTGTTACTTTTTCCTGAAACAGACCAGAAATGGGAGAAAATACACAGTTGGTATGGAATGGATTAATGGACAGTTGGTGTCAAGGTAAAAGGCTGAAAATTGTGATACATGATAAGGATAGACACAAGCATCTTTGACTCGAAATGTCATTTATATACCATATACCATTCTTTAAAGGGTCATATTCCCTAACACTGGCTATTTACCATGCCAAATCCGAGACGAAAACTCCAAAAGCTCTCAGAGATGATGTAAACTGATCTGAACTCTATATAGTACTCTATATAATACAGCGTTAAGGTGAAACAATCCACAAAGCCACACAAAACGTTTGGAGATGACTCAAAAAACTGAATCAAATATATAACATTCTGCAATTCATGGCTGAAACAAACAGGAGACCCCATTATTCCAAATGGAAATCCACTGTACCCACACCCACCCACTGTACTCTTTTTCTGAGTCTAAATTTCCAGTGGTGTTAGAACTCATATCCCCCCCAGAAACACACACACACACAAATACAGAGCACACATTAAGACATTATTAGCTGAAACATTTGAAATGAACCATAAGCAGATGTGGCTAATAAGCACAGACATATCTGTCTCGGTTGTACTGTATTATTCTGTTCCAACGGGAGCATGGAAATCGTTTTTTCTTGCTGTACTACAAACAGTGAATGGTACACTGTTTGTAGTTACTGCCCTGCTCCCCAAGTTACAATGTAAATGTACCCTCAAAAATACAAAATGTACTTTTACATCCTGTTATGTACCTTAAATGCAGTTGCGAAATACATGCATGACCATGACTAACGTCTTATTTTCATACATCATCCATCTCTTCCCTGTTCTTCAGTCCTCTCTCAGTGTCTGTTCAATAAACATGCAGAAGCCTTCCAAGAACTCCGGCCCAAGTTCTCAACACTCCCTCCCTTCTTATAGTCATTCAGTCTCTCTCTACACTTCAGTCAGATAGTTAAGGCAAGGGTCTGCCTCTCAAAGCAAGGCACACCACAGTCATTTTCCCATTGAAAATTATCCTGGAGTTAAGAAATGGTGCACAGAGTCGACTGAACCTAAAATCGAACTGCAAAGAAAATCAGTACTATGTACTCGATACGTAGTGTTGAGAGAACCACCTTGGAGTTGGTGTCTGCAGTGTAAGACTGGCAACTAATACAAACCTAATTCACAATAAATATCTGCGATCTAGTTTGGGTAATGTCACGATCGGAACAGGATTTAACTGGTTCGTTGCCCAACTGTAGCGTGGAGGAAGAGCCCAAACGCGGACGAAGC
>JBBPDH010000151.1:5448661-5474055 GCA_037974565.1 Clupeocharax schoutedeni
GGGGCCAAGTAAAATATTTTATTTGAAATTATATATTACATTGTGCATTGTTTGAATGCTAATTAAACATGTTCATAATTTTGTAACAGATTCTTTTAATAATTTAATAAGTATTTTCCCCTTTCGGTTTTCGGTTTCGGTTTTCGGCCAAGTGTTTCCCCATTTTTGGTTTCGGTCCAAAAAAATCCTTTCGGTGCATCACTAGTATATAGATATAAAAACACAACATCCAAAACATGAAAACAGAAGATACTGTGCATACTGGTGTCTGAGCACGGTCACAGTTCCTTTCAAATGGAGCTTAGTATCATTGTATTGTAGAAACAGCAGGTCTTTTTTGGTTCCAGTCTGGTGGAGAAAGTCACAGATTCAATGTTTTTTTTTAAAAAATGCCACTGTCGTCATTGTTCATTTAACAGATGCCACTGTAGAACCTGCCACCTGAGGCTGCACCTGCTGACCAGCTTCAGCCAAGCTTAGTCCATCGTTCACCACATGGTCCACAATCGGTGCCTTTATTTCATTAGACACTCAGGTTCCTAATCACTGCTCTCCCTCTCCTCTGTGGGAGACACCACATCCTCTCACACAGCCTGGTTCTTGTACCTACATGACACCTTCTTCCTGCCCCACCTTCTTCGACACCATGTACTGGGTGAACCCTGAGCATCTTTTATGGTTGTGTGTAATTACTGCAGTGCCCTGGCCTGCACCTGTGACACCAGATTGAAAACATGTTGCTATCTGTTTCAACTGAACCTCTTCCAAGAACATGTTTACATTTGTTTTCAGCTGAAGTGGAGTCCACTGCTAACACTGAACGTGTGTGCTTGGCCTTATATGTTCTCAAATATCTTCTCATGTTTATGTTTATGCACCAGTGCAGGACGGAATGAAGGCGAATGAGAGATCTGGAATTTGGTTGGACGAAATATGTGTCGAAATTATGGATGTTTGTCCAAAAGCAATGAGAAATGCTGAGGTGTGTGAGGAATTACTATACTGTATATTATAAACTCCAAACAACAGATAATATTCCTCGATCACTTTCATTTCCACATGATGAATTGGCTCTTTTTCATCCGCAATTTCCTTACATGCACTATTTAACTCTTTTCATATTGTTATATGCAATATCCCACAGTCCAGAGCAGCCTGGCTTACCAAATGTGTACATATATGCAGGCAAAAAAAGCTCCTTTTGTATTACATTCACATACACAATTCACATAGACAATGTGTCATCTCATTATGTCCTTCTTGTGCACAGTACACAGTTGTTAATGACACTAAAGTGAACCTTGAACTTTGAAATGAGATACTAATTTTAGAACTACTTTAAGTATAAGAAGAGTGATGTTTATTTTCGAACTGCATCAAAAAAACTGTAAAACCTTTCATTATTATATTAGAAGATATTATGTTAGAAGATTAGTTATGTTTATGTTTCAACAGCAAAAAATGTACATTTTGCTCATTGCATTATTATCTATACTTCTTGCCCTTTGCACCACTGTGACCACTGAAATATCTTAAGACAAAAAGAAGGCATTGAGTGTTAGAACAATTCAGATTCAATGGTAAAGTTACTTTAATGCTTGGGGGAAAAAAACAAGTCCTGACATTTGCTCTGGTAAAACAGTTGAAAGTATTCGAATTGTAAAGCAAAGAACAAAAACGTGAATGAGGAAAAACACCTTGTTGTGAACTTTTTTGAGGTCACTGTTTAAATCGAAGCACACTGACCGTCTAAATGCCTTTGACCAATAAGGTCCATTTTTAGTCGCCTCTTTTTCACTTAAGTGTGTATTCAAACAACTCTCGGGTGAATCTGATGTACTCATCAGAGGCACTCAGTGGAGTCCAAATACACACTGTCATTAAAGCAAAAGAGCAACACGAAGAGACTTGAAATTGATGTACATAATTAAAAAAAAAGTTTTGACTCAAGTTGCTTTAGAATGTTTGATATATTTTCTCTTAGTATCATTTGTTATGAAAAACACTTGACACTTTTTTCACTCTAGTGTATTACTGGCTCCGCAATTCCACTAGCATGTGGATTTACAACCTACTGACTTTAGGTTTCCACGAAAGTACAGGCTTCTGAGACAGTTATTTGGAAGTGGAAGGGAATTACTGGAAAACGAAGTGTTCGTTGCATCACCAACTCTGAAAGTGTCCAAGACTCTCGCATGTTAATGGGGGCAGGGAGGGGAGCGGGTGAGAGGGAGAGGTAGAGAGACAGAGTAGGACAGAGAGAGACAGAGAAAGTGAAAGAGAAATAAATGAATATACAATTCTCATTGCATCACCAACTCTAAATGTGTCCAAGGCTCTTGCATTCTAATGGAGGACAGAGGCAGAAGAATAGCTGAAGAAGGAGAAAGAAGGAATCGAGAGAGAAAGAGAATGAACAGACAGAGAAACAAATAGGGAGTGGGGGGAGAGGTGGAGAACAGATGGATAGAGAACGAAAGAGGAGAGAGGGACAGAGAAGGAAGGGAGAAAATAAAGGCAGAGAGAGAGAGAAAGAGAGAAAGATAGAGAAGGACATCAGAGAGAAAGAGAAATAAAAGAGGAGAGACAGAGTGAAAGAAGAGAAAACAGACAGCAGTAGAGAGAGAGGGAACAGAGAGAGGGAGAAGAAGAGAAAGTGACGAGCGAGAGATAGAGAACAGAACAGAGAGAGCAAAAAAGAGAAAGTGAGAGAAGGAAGAGAGAGAAATAGAAAGAGAGTGAAGGAAGACAGAGAGGTGGGGAATACAGAAATGGAGAAGGACAGAAAAGACAGAAGAAAGTGAATGAAAGAAGAGAAGTGAGAGAAAGCGAGAAAAACAAGTGAAGGAAGACAGAGAGAGAGAGAGATACAGAGAGGGAGAGGGGGGTGAGAGAAAGAGAGAGGGAGACAGAGAGAGAGAGAGAAGGGTGGGGTTGTGAGAGAGAGGGGAGACCAGTGTGTGAGAGTGAGAGAGAGAGAAAGAGAGAGGGAGAGAAGGGATAGAGGGAGAAATAGAAAAAAAGTGAATGAAGATTTAGAGAGAGAGAGAGAGAGAGAGAGAGAGAGGGGTGATGTGAAAGATTATGCGACTGTGAGCGCCGCCTGGTGGGATGCTCGAGTTCTCTCCTCTACTCTTCTTCTGAGAGAAGCCGGCTGAGATGCAGGTCTGAATCAGAGCCGAGTCTCTTCCACAGCGCCGGCACTTCTCACCATTAACACGGGAGACACGCGGGATGTGATCGCGCGGAGGAGCCGGTGAGCAGCTTCCCGTGTTTTCCCTACATGATCTGTACGGGATGATACCATCTATCTCTTTTTCACGTTCTTCTCCTTCTCTCATCCCATCTTTCTCCCTCTCTCGCTTTCTCGCTCTCTCCCTCTCTCTCTCTCTGTCATCCCATCCCTCTCCCCCTTCGCTCTCCCTCTCTCTCCCTGTTCTCTCTCTCTCTCTCTCGCTCCCCCCTCTCTCTCTATCAGGAGGTAATCCCCTCCATGTGAGAAGGCGGCCCGGCTGCGGAGCGGAGGCGTGTTGTTTTTTCTTTTTCTTTTCTTTCCTATATAAAGCGGGACTCCGGGCGCAAGAGCAGGAGGAGGAGGAGAAGGGTGAGAAAGAGAAGGAGTGAAGGAGAACAGAGAGAAAAGGCTGCGCAGCCTGTAAAAGAGAGACCCTCTGGAGATGGAGAGAGGGGGCGACCGCAGGATGCCGGACGTGCAGGAGCTGGCGCGCGCGCACGCAGTGAAGGCTCTGCGCGACGCGGCGGTGTGCGTGCTGCTGCTGCCGCGCTTCCTCCTGGCCGCGCTGCTCCTCTGGCTCCTGGACTTTCTGTGCATCCGGAGGAAGGTGCTGGAGAGGATGCGGGACGGAGAGGGAGCGGATGGCGAGGGCACGGACGACCCGGCCGTACGCGTGTCTGACTCGAACCGCATGTTCACGCTGGCGTCACTGCGCGCCGTGTGGCACGGGCACAAACTGGACTTCTTCAAGACGGCGCGTGTGGGCGCCGCGGCCCCCAACAGCGAGGTGGTGCCCCTCGTCCAGCACAAGAGGGCGCGCATCCTGGACTACGCGCGCGGCCGCCGGCCCCTCATCCTGAACTTCGGCAGCTGCTCGTGACCCCCGTTCATGCTGCGCCTGGCCGCCTTCCGCCGCCTCGCGGACCAGTACGCGGACATCGCGGACTCGCTGCTCGTCTACATCGAGGAGGCGCACCCCTCGGATGGCTGGACCAGCTCGGACGCGCCCTTCCAGATCCCGCGCCACCGCTGCCTGGAGGACCGTCTGCGCGCGGCACAGCTCATGAACGCCAGGGTGCCCGGCAGCGCCGTGGTGGTGGACACCATGGAGAACGCGGCCAACGCGGCGTACGGAGCCTACTTCGAGCGCCTCTACATCGTCAAGGACGAGGTGGTGGTCTACCAGGGCGGCAGGGGTCCCGAGGGCTACAGGATATCAGAACTGAGGAGCTGGCTCGAGCGCTACCGCAGCGAGATCGAGGGCTCCAGAGCCGTGGTGGTGCACGTGTAGAACATTGGACATAAGAAGAGTGTGTGTGTGAAAACGGGGTTTTTGTTTGTGTTTGTTTGCTTGTTGTTGTTGTCATCATCCTCAGAAGACTGTACTCATGGTATCCACTCTCATGTCTCATGTGGATTCTCTCTCCCTGTTGAGTGAGTGCTTTATTTTTGTAAGACGTCTGTACTTTGTGTGTGTGTGTGTGTGTGTGTGTGTGTGTGTGTGTGTGTGTGTGTGTGAGTGTCTGTGAGTGTGTGTGGCCATTGGGCTGTTAAACTGTACTCTGGTGTTGTTGTGAAGTTCGGTTTTTAAAAGGATCTTAGCCAGAAAACCGGTACTGATGTCCTGACACTGGAGTACTCACTGGCAGAAGAATGGCCTTGATACTTTAATTGCCAAACATTGTTTCGTAAAATTGTGTATATTTTATTGAGCAAATATTTTTAAAATAAATAATAGAACACCCACTGAAGCTATTCATTATTATTATTATTATTATTATTATTATTATTATTATTATTATTATTATTATTCACTCTGTGTGCATGTGTGAGCTATTGGAGTGCATGTAGGGAATGAAATGCTTTTGTCCTTTTTTGTTGTTTGTGTTATGTGCTTTGTGCTGCTGCCTTGGTAAACATTAGAATTCTCTCAGAGAAATCACTGCATGTTGTCCTCCAGGCCCGAGAATGAACTCTGTCATCCTGATCATTCTTTAATTGTGCATGAGACCCACGGTGTATGGTACAACTGTGTGAGTATAAACCACAGTTAGAATGTCATCTTTGCGCAAGTTTCACAGGTTCAGTGAGAGTTTTAATGTACTTTATTAACCCGTATTAGCTGGATTACCACAGCAGTACTGGAACATTCTGTTTGCTGCACGTCTCGGTTTGGATGAAATTGGTAGATCACCACGCTTTAGAGCTCTATCCACATGAATGTTTCTGTCAGCGCTTTTTTTCCTCCTCCCCCTCTTTGTTGCCTATGAAATTCAGACATCAAACTTGCGTCATCCTCCGGCTCTCTATGCTGATTATTTGAAAGTGATTTGTACAACCAGCATTACAAGGGTGAGTCACTAAAGCTTATAAATATTGAGATGACTTCTTGTTGAAAACAGTTGGAAAATTCACTCGTCAGAGGTCACTCATGTTTTGTAAAAATACTGCTGTATGTGCTGTGGTGCTGTGGTTTCGAGGGCACCGTCTAGGGTTTAATGTTGTACACATTTCACTTCACTTGAAATGCTGATTTTGTCACAGGGAGCTTCCTAATCTGGCACTTTACCTGTGTAAGGATTACAGCGCAGCAGATCTTCGGGTGCCTTTGCTGTTATCATCATATCACATTCAAACAGTGCAGTTTCTGGGTAGATCTGAACATAAACGATGGTTTTGAACGAGGACTATTCCCATCAGGCTGAGTCATTTCTGGGGTAACTTGTGATTATTGGGCCTTAGATACAAAGAAGTGCCCTTTGAATGAAGCTGTGTGTACACACATAAACCCACACACACTCTTTCTCTCTCTCCCTCTCTGTCTCGCACGCACTCTCTCACCATCTCTCTCAGAGCATCGAGCAGCCGGCAATGTGATTGGGTCCCACGTGGCAGCCGTCCGTGCTGCTTGATTTAATGTATTCAGTCCTGGGTGAGTAGCCCTTTAATCTGTGCGCAGTGTTAGCGGTGTGTGTTTCCCTCAGCTACTCTCAGGGAGCGGTGTGATCAGCCGGCCGGCTTACTGGGAAGATGCTGCAGCATTCGGGTCGAAGGCACACTGATATACAGGGAGGGGCTGGTGACTGTCCTCATGCTTTGTACCCCCTTGCACAGTTCACCAAACATTGCTGCAGGACCGATTTACGAAACGTACACAGTGACAGGCCGAGCCGCACATTCCTTTAAGGTTCTTGTGAATGCGATGGTGAGCTGTTTGGGCCTAGAGAAGCTCCCATGGCCTGCTGAGGTTCTGGGAAGTCACTTCTGCGTAACTCAAGGACGCTGCAGTGAATCACACTGACTCAAGAGGGCTTGGGAATGCTGAAGTGAGTTTCAACCGCTCTGCTCACTCTGTGGAGCAATAGCACATTTCATACATGAGAGCATTTTAAAGTGATTCCCCTCAATACAATAAAAAACAACATAAAAATAAACTAGTGATAAAAAGAATTGCAGTGATAAAATGCATGAATTATTAATAACCTAAAGTCCACCAACATAAATGGGGAAGATCACCACCTGTAGCTATCATTCCAACAATTTAAAATGCATTTAACCTACCATAAGTAATATCTGAGTCATTTCCAGCACCCTGGAGATCACAGAGTTGACGCCTCTCACTGAACAAATGGCAGCCATAACTAGATTATTCTTAGAAGTACTGCAACAAGCCTTTAAAGTATATTTTTGATATAACAGTGTAAGCCTTCAACATCCAAGAGGGTCAGAATAACCCCAAGATAGATATTTTTATATACAGCTAATGTCTTCTTTTTATTATATTGACAGGTTTCCCATGAAAACAAAGAGCTTATAGATCCCGTCAAGATCGGATCGGAGTATCTGGATTGACGGCATTGTGCAAGAGCTCCCTGTGGAGTAGCAGTATTGTTCTCGTAAAAACTTGACAGTTCTGCCGATTATGAATTATAAAGTCCTTTTTAGATGACACACAGCATGACAGCTATCAGCGCAGAAAGCGTTTTTTGTGTTGCATTCTACCCTAGAATGTCAAGCTCCATTCCATCTTGGCCAAGTGTCGTACATTTCGAAGACATTCTTAATCACTGACATGCTGCAATGGTCTGCTGGTTTTGATCAACCCCCTTATTTTAACTAGAGGATTTGGTGTTAACCTCTTTTACCTTTTGCCTCTTTTCAGATTTGCACGTGAAAACAGAGAGGTCTCCGGCCCACTTTTCCGTGTCTTTATCAGTGTACTATCAGCTGTGTCTTAACCCCATGATCTTTCTTCAGACAATAGTGAACAGAAAGCCCAGGGGGAGAATTACAATAAGCAAATCGCAATTCAGAACCAAAATGAGCATTAATGCCTAGAGTAGCTCAAAAAAGTAAGGAATTAGGCGCAAATAAGAATACAGTGTTATGGCTGATGTTATTGTAAGCCTAATGAGGACATCCATTCATACAGATACAAAATATACATCTGTGTGCAACAATCAGAGGATTGAATATTTTTTCCATGTGCTGCTTATTACCTGTAAATAACTGAAATTGATACATTTTTCAATGTCAAAAGTAAATGAATAAGCTATCTATAGAGTGTCCTCATTAGGTAATGGGACTGTAAATGCAGACGTGTAGAAGTGTAGTTTAAAGAGGAACATGATGTAAAAGTACTTCTTCCCTTTTTCATCCTTCTTGTGCACATCTTGATCAACACATAAAAGGTCTTTGATCAGTAAAGTACATTAAAGTGGGATTAAGAAGTAGATGTCAGTAAGTCACAAGTTCATTTTTTGTAGTCATTACATTAACCCTGGCTCTTTGAAGTCAGTAGGCATGAAGACAACTGACGACTGGCCATGAAAGAGAAGCAGATATTCTAGATGAAAACAGAAGTTGCCATCGACTTCCGGAGGCAATGCTCTGTGGCTTCGTCACGTCTAAAAATCAAAGCTGGATGTGGTTAGATCTTTTGCAGTCTTCTATTTTTTTTTAGAAACAGTTATCTTTAGTTTTAGATCCTCATTCAGTTGTTCAGATGAGCCCCCGGCTGTGGAGAGCAAGACTTGGCCGTAGAGTGAAGGGCCACTTAATTTATTCCACTGTGCAATTGTTTACGTATGACTTGTATTAAAGCCTAATAAGTCAAACTCTGAGACCATTCAAAAATAACACTAGTGAATCCCAAAGGACAAAATAAGAGGAATATCTCAGACTTTACTGATCCTGAAGGAAATTGCTTATGTGATGATTGCAAAGACGCAGAGACACAGAGACTAGATCAATATAAGTCCTGTAAAAATCCATGCTACACACACAAGTGAGTGTGTGTGTGTGTGTGTGTAAGGACTTAAAAACACTAAATGACCTTTTCATGTTCGATTCCTCTGTCACATTAACAACATTTGACTAATGGAATATTCTCAAATATTCTCTCAAAGTATTGAAGGATGTGATCGTGTACCTTCTGTGGAGCACAGAGACTTAAGATTAGGTGAAGCTGGCAAATCTGGGACATTTAGAGAAAGGAGTGCATCACAGCTCTGGCAGTGGGTGCAGACACACACACACGCACACACACACACACACACACACACACACACACACATAGGCACGCACGCACGCACGCACACACACACTAAAACAAGCACGTCATCTGTCCTTGTTTGCTCCACTTAATTTGTTTAGCTCATTTTGACCAAGAGTTATCTGAAGAGAGCATATTTACTGTCATATTAATTCTAGTTTTAAACAAACTGGGTGTTTTAAGGTTTCCGTGGCACTGATTTCTGGTGGAGTGGTGGAATGAGCTGCCACTATGCCGGTTTACTTTTGCAATATTATAGAAAGACAGAACAATCTGAATCTGGGTCACTAGGTAATTGTTTAAGGGATTTAGAGCTTGTTTTTGTAAAGACTTATGTTGTTTGCTATAGGTGCATGACTGGCATTTTGTGATTACAGCATATGGTCTGCTGGCACTGTTTACCTAACACAGGCTATGGCGAGACATGACTCTCCATATGATTCCTTCAGTGGTCTTATGATACGTGTTAAGTAGTGTTAAAAACAAAGTTCAATGTGTCTCAGTCATACATCAAAACAGGAGCAATGAAACTACTGACTGAAAGCATATGCTATTGTATAGTTATATATGCAACAAGCACATTAATTAGAAGAATAACGTTTTTTGTCATACATCACAATTAGCCCATTCTGTGCAAAGGTGATCTGTAATAATTGCTGCTCTGAAAATCACTGAAATGTGTTATTTGACCAGGGATGCCCAAACTTTTGCATACAGCTGTAAGTAAACGGATCAAGCAGTGACATGCACACACACATACACACAGTCAAATGGCAAAACCCCCTTCGAAATTGGAAATGGGCTTAAAGAGAAGCGGGGTTCTGGAGCAATGACATTTCATTTTGATCTGATGACCTTTTATCATAATAATTCATATTATCTCCTTGCGCTGCGAACAATCTCCTTCACAGAAGTGCACACAGCTGACGATTACATGACAGGAAGTGAACAAAGAATGCTTTATGTCTCAAGTTCACTTCTGGAATGCCTCACTTACTCGCCCAACTCCCAGTCCTCTTATTGTACCAATTTTGTGAATCGCAATATGACCAAATCTCATTTAATATTAAGGATAATGATATTTACTAACAGATAGCGGTCACTGTATGATACTACTGTAATGGAAACACGACAAAAATGTCTTTTATTCTTTTCCATTGTCTATTGTTAAAGTTAAAATTAGAACTGAAACACTGGAAATAGATTTTTTTTTTTTGTTTTGTTTTATTCTTTGTTACTTTTCTTAGAACAGATAGCTACTTCCATTAAACTCACCTTCATAAGAGATAAATCAGTTCAAATTCATAACGAAGTGAGTTAGGCCTACATTCCAATTCCCACGTGAACTTAAACAGAATAGGCAGCAGATATATATATATAGCATTCTATTACAGTTTAGATGCCTAAACTATAATAGAATGCTATAAATAGATGCTATTAACTGTAGGCCTGTGACTGTACCTCTGATTTATGGATGGCTTTTTTTATTATTATTTATTCAGTTGTTGTTGTTTTTTTATTGCCCTAGTGCAGACTCTAGATTTAAGCTAGAGTTTAACTTTCCTGACCTGGAAGGGAAAACTTGAAACTGTGCACAGAAGGGCACTCCACAAACAATAGTGTATGAGATTGTTGCTCCATTAATGCTATTAATTTCACTCGATGGCTTTCTGCAAGGTTTTCACAGCTACCATAATCCTTATACTATGAGCCATAATACTCAGAATAACAGTCTACTATTGTAGTGCGGTTAAAGACAAACATTTGTTGAGCTGTAAGCAGCGTATGTATAAATAGTGGCCATAATGCCATAAACCATCTAGCATTTAATCCTTTGCATCCGTCCTTCCTGTCTCTAAATCCACTCTGGTCCGGTACAGCGGATACATTCTACACTTGATATAACACTTTATCTCCTCAAATACTGGTCTCCGCTTGATAGCATGCTTTATCTGTTATTTGCTTAATATTTTATACGCATAGTTACAAGAGATAAGCATCTACAGAGCTGCAAATCTGGTTGCCCTGCATATTCCTGTGTATTGCAATGACAATAAAGATATTCCATTCTATTCTATTCCATTCTATTCTATTCTGTTGTGTTATATTCTACCATAACTGTCATTTACGACTTTCACTACTAAACCGTGCGATTCTGGCGCAGAGCAAAAATGTGGCAATTTTGAACCGAAATGCAATAAAATACAGTTGGAGACACTTAGTGAGCTTGCAGATCGTGTGACATTATTAGTTTAGTCCATTATTATTGGGCTTCCAGGCCAAAGAATGCAACAAAAGTATCTTTTGAATTTGCAGCTGAAATGTGAATGTGGTAAACAACACGTGAAACTAAATCATGTTTATTATAACCAGTAGGCCTCTTTGTAATATCAGTCTAGCTTAATGTTGAACTGGTTAAACCAGCTTTCTTGAAGAAACCCTAAAAGTGTTGAGCCTGTCTCATGGTATATGAGCTTCACATCACCGGACTGATTTGACTGGACCTTCCTGTGGTCAGATAGATTACAGACATTGCTTTGACTTTGCTGAGTGTATGAGATGAGAATGGGGGAATGTTTGCACAAAGTACTATATGAGCCACCCAAGGCCAGTCTGTGTGGTACTTTCAGGAATCTTTGCGTGTGATATGCAGTGAGGGTAAACATGTTATGATTAGTGAGAATACTCTTTTTATTCAGAATACATACATTTATTGCACCAAAGCCAGTTAAGATCAGCAGCACCTTAAGCTGGTTAACTGAGCTAGGCTATAACTGTAAATATGGCTTGAAAATATAAGGCTTGGAATAAAAACCTGAGCCAAAGACTTTTATCCAAAGCAACTTCCATTCCATAAAGTGGACAGTCTCCCTGGAGCAATATCTTGCTCAGGGACCCATGGACCCAGTGGTGGTACACTGAGGGTAGGATTTGTATATGTATACATATGCCCTTTATGACAGAATATATATATATAGTAAGGAAAAGGTGAAGAAAGGGTTTTTTCACACTTACACGTCCCATTTTAAAAAATGTTTGGTCCCTCTGAAAGGTTCTTTTGGGAAACCAAATTCAATTCAGTGCCATCCTACCAAATAGCCCTGAAAGCATCTTTATTTTTCATTGGTATAGGTGTCCAGTAATGTCCTTGAGATTGCAATTCCTCCACAACCAACTGATTATCTTTCCCTGCCTGTCTACTGGCATTCAGTAGTGTAAACTAGTTTTGATGAGCTTGAAAGGGAACATCTGAGGATTCTCTTTGCAACCTCAAACTTCTAGTCTGTAACGCCGTAGCAGACCGGAACCCAGGAACTGAGACAGTGCATTAAAATGGTAGGGAAAACCATTCAAATGCTTTAGACACAGTCTTGCAGTTGTTAGAATTAAATGTTATACCCAAACTGTTCCTCTATCTGTGAGAACCTGCAGCATCCATACATGCAGAGGGCAAAAGAGGACACTGAATTACAGTTTTGGAAGAGAGATAGAGAGAAAGACAGTGAGAGAGAGAGAAAGAGAGAAAGAAAGAGAGAGAGAGAAATGGAGAGAGAAAGAAAGAGAGAGAGAGAGAGACAGAATGAGAGAGAGAGAGAGTGAGAGAGAGAGAGAGAGAGAGAGAGAGAGAGAGACTGAAAGACTGCCCGAAAGACATCTAATCCCTCCTGGACCACTCTGGTCTGACATCTGCATCCCATGTTGCCATGGGGACCATGTTGCTATGAGATCAATCTATTTGTGCCACCGTGGATGGCACTGAGTGCCTTGGTGGAAAAAAAGGAGTGGGTCTGGTTGCAGTGGTACTTGTTTTTATTCAAACTCACATTAAGGTGCTTTATCATTCCTGACTCTGAAGCTGACTTTTCACCTGACATGACAATAGCCAGGTAATGGTCTGAAATTACTCTGAAATTCAAAGTAAATGTAAAGCCTACTATTAACCAGACTAACAAAGTGTGAATTATGAAGTGTTGAGTTTCAGGTTTTGAAATTCACTCAAAGCAAAACAGTATTTTGCAAACCAAGACTGATTGACTTTTACTTCTGTCTGAAAAGTAAATTGTGGTGCTTAAATATGGCAGGTGTCTAAAAGAAAGAAAGAAAAAAAACAATACAGACTGTACTTTTAATAGTAAAGAGTAAAAAGTCTCTTTGCAAGTCTTCAAACGCAAAATACCCCAAGGGAGTTTGTTTTGGCCAAAAACAAATCTAGCAAGGAATTATATTACTCAAATATGCAATCAAAATTGTTCAAAACAATAAATCCCTCTAGTTCAATTGGCCAGACAGTGAATATTAGGTTCTAGTGGTTACAAATTAATCACAGGGTCTGGAGTGGAAAACCAAGACCATGCTGTAAAATGCCACTTGAGAACAATAGGCTAGTCAAATGCCCTCTGGAACAGTTAAGTCATCAATCCTCTTAACTGGGATGATTTCCAAACATTTAGAAGGAAAGTATCTTCAGGTTTGACACAGAGACTATGGCAACTTACGAAACAAATGATCAAGAAAAAGTAATAGAGATTCTGGCAGACTTGAAAGAGATTCAATAAACTATCTTACCAAATAAATATAGGTCTGTAATCTTTAGTTAAAGTTTTGTTTTTGCTGGTACAGTACGATCTGACCAGTTTCATAGGCTTATTAATATAATTCTTCTTCTTATTTATTTATTTATTTATTTATTTATTTATTTATTTATTTATTTAATCGTTTTTATGTTACAGCTATTTGGCAGCTTCATGGAGAAATACTACTTTGTATAAGACGCTTTTGATGATGGAGCTGAAGCCCAAAACGTGGCTCGTGCAGCTATGACAAATTAAGAACAGATAAACAACAATGACCACAACAACAAAGATGAAAACAAATTGTGAAATCATCAGAAGTGGCAACAGGTACACTGCCGTTTGATTGGCACAAAGAATTTGAACTGAGTATCATTTCTGTCTTCTGTAGTATCTGTAAGTTCTGAAACGTGGCTTCCAGGAGGCAGTTGAGCCAAGTCAGCACTGGATCCCAAACAAGCAACAGAGAACAATATAGTTGAAAGGGGCTCTTCCAACAAGGGGTTACGTTTGAGTATGTCTTTCCTGAACAGTGCTAAAAGTTTGGAAAAGTTCAGCAGTTTTTACGGTGTATGCGAGTAACTGGCCCTTCATCCACCCAGGGGATGACTGAAGAAAAGTGTATGTAGAAAACTGACAGCATAACCTGCTGAACACAGGAATACTGTGCTCCCAGAATTGACTTCTGATTGAACCATAAAGACTAAGACTGTCTATTTGAGACAACAATGGCCAGACACTACAATCTGGGTCTGGAGCTAGATCAGGTATGGCACTGGTATAAAGGGGTGGAACCAACTTTAAAGCAGTCCCAAACATTTGAAAAGCAGACGGCAGCCATAACAGTCATTAGACAGTTTGTGGTCTGGAATTTTTGACCAAACAAGGACTTAACCTGTAGGGCTGATTCTGTGCAGGATCTCTTTAAATGCTACTAGAAGATTCAGATGATTGTCATATCCAGAGGAAGTTGGTTCACTGGTATAAACCTTAGATTTGTCCAAATAATACTCAGAGGACTTGTTGTTGGTGGTGATGCTCCTGTTTGAGCACAGATTCAGTGTATTGAAACTTTACATTTTATTTGAATTATTACTGTGATCCTGAGAAATCCTGGTTATAAACTGCTGTAACATATTGTCACTGTTCATTGTTTCTCTATGACTTTTTTGCACAGTTTTGGCCTTTGACAGATGATTTTATTCAAATGAATTCACAGTTTAATCATGTTACGAAAGTGATTGAATGTAGCATTAGGAGTCTTGTCCAAAACCTCTGGTGTAGTGTGGTGTACTGGCCCAGATGGGAAAATCAAACATAGTCTGCTTTGTGTGCTACCCACTACACTATACCAACTGCTGCAATTAAAACAGAAATCATGAAGCATAGTTAAATAAATGATTTAATGCTCTGTAAAACAGGTAAACATCCCTCTTAATACAAAATACCCTCAAAATACCTTCATGGACATTCTCTTTTTATCTGCTGCCTAGCATTATGTGTGAGACACTAGGAGGACATCTTTGCAGCTCTTAACCCTTACAAGGTCTTCGGGTCTGTGGGACCTGTTTTCAGTATTTCTTATACAAATAATAATTTTTTTAAACTGAGATTCATTGGCCGTGGCTCATTTTCTGTGGGGAACATAAATCAGAAAACATTCACGTTGACCTCGCCCCATGCCCTCACCCCCCTCATTTTTGTATTACATACAAAAGTTTACCCTCAAATTACAGAACCATCATCTGTAGGGTGTGTTTGATGCTGGTGCAATATAATAACACAGGTCAACAACAACAAAAAACACAATTTTCTAAACAAGTTTGTCATGCTGATTTCAGGTCTACTCTCATTTTTTTTCAGTCACATCAACTTTTTGAATTATGTGTACTATTAGATTTGCAATTTGACTTCATGTGGTTTTTATTAAACTGCAGTAACTGTTTCAATACTTTCAGTGTGAAGCCAGGACTCCCTGTGTAACCAAAGAACGAAGACCCTAGGAGGGTTAAAGCCATCCTAATGACATCCCAAGGACATTGTTTTGTTACCTGCGAGGTCAAAAAATTAAAAAGTGTTTACACATATTCAGCACATATCTAAATATCAGCTGTAGCAAATGCTATACACGAAACACAGTTGTATTCACATTCAGGCTTTTTTTGTTTCTGCATGTATTTTTTTATGTAAGCCATCTGGCGTGTCTGACTCCGGTCCTGGAGGGCCATGGTCCACCACGTTTTGGTGATTTCCCTGCTCAGAAACAACTGGTTCACCTCGCCAGTTAATTATCAGGTTCAGTGAATGTGTTTGAGGTGGAGAACCATCAAACTGTGCTGGACACCAGACCTCCAGGACCGGAGCTGGACACACCTGGGCTAATCAGTCCAAAATCTGGTCAGTCTTCTTAAGCCTTGATAGCCCATGAGGTCTTGTTATGCTAGACTAGATCCACTGTTTAAGTAACTTTATTCTCTGTTGTCAATAGACCCTGCTTTTCAGTTCAGGTTCAGTGATTCTGTCTTGTACATTAAACTTTACACTAAATGCAAAGGTCCCATCAACATGTTCCAACAGAATGAAATACCCCAATACTGTGTCGCATGACTGTTTAAGACTAGAATTCTTCAGGCATCTAAAGGGAACATATAATATTGTTTCTGTGTGTGGCTAAACGTTGAAGGTGGCTCTGGGCCTATGGATAAGGGCCCCTAGCTGGCAATGAGCCCACTTGTTCTGGAATCTTGCCAATATTGTCACCCCTGTGCTGTGCCCCATTAATCCCAAGATGCAATAAGAAAAAAGAAAGAGAAGCATTTTTGGAATAGCGTTTATGAAATCTTTTGGAGATCATTTCAAGTTCATCGTCTTTCTAAATGTAGAGAGTACAGCAGAGTGTCTTATTTACTTTTGAGCTAATAGGGTTAATTTTGCTTACAAAAGCTGTGCAGCAGTTAAGCTTCCTTAAGACAGCATGGCTTTTTCATGGAGCGTAAATGTGACATACTTTTTCAGCATCATGTGGAGGAGGGCTTCTTGGAAAAGCATGCGTTGCAGCACGTTGCCAGAGAGCTGTCAGTAACGCCATTCATGAACGAAATGAGCTTACCTCTGTGTTGTGCCCTGGATGTGACCCTTGGTGACTTCGCCTGCAACTGTTTCTCATCCTCTCAGCTTACGCTAAGGGTAATCCATTACCACCTCAGAGGAAAGTATTCCCCATCAAACCCCAATAAAAATAGCGTTAAACACTAGTACGTGACAGGAACATGGCATCTGCCCGCTGTGGAATCATTCTGTGTGTGACTGAAACTGCTGAATGGCTCGAGTACTGTTGAAGGACAAGAGTCCAGCTAAACACAGACTGGATACTGATACCATAATGTCTGCAGGGCTGCATCCATTCTCTCTGAAACCTCCACACAATTGAGCAACATGAATGTGATTATACTGCTTCAAGAGGAAATCTGATTTTACTTCAAGTTTCATTTTAACGCTGCAGTTCTTTAGGAGTCTTACAAAGGCTGAACAGGGAGGAGTGCATACGCTTATCCGTTAATCCACCAGCCACTGGGAACATTATTCGATTGGGTTTAATACTTAAACATAATCAACCTTGTGTTCCTTGCGGACTTATATATTCAGCTTTTGGGCCTCTACCCTAATTTAAATCCACAAGTTGGAAGCCAGAACACTATGATAGATTTGATACTAATAACTTCCTCTGTGCTAACCTGCCCAACTATCAGCCTACATATATCACTCCCAATCTTTAATATTATGTGATATAATATTCATCATCAGGGACAGGACTTAGTGCGATAGCATATGTTTTTAAGTAAAGGGCCTACTTTTAAAAAAAAATTTGCAATGGGGGGAGACATTTTCAAAATAAGAGTCATTTTTAAAAACTTGCCCGGCACTATTCTTAAAACACCCTAATGTGTCATAAAGTATCTATAATAGAAATCATTTCAAATCTTATTTCTAGTCAATTCCCATTTGGCAGCTGGGTCTCCCAATATCACTGGACTGAACTTCCTGATGACAGAGTCAGCAGTCAGAAAGTCACTAGGGTGAGTTGAAATGACAACAATTACTTTGTTAATAAAAGCATTTACTCAGGTGTAATTCCTTACAGGACACTATTCACTATAGTTCAATGCTAAATGTATTACTTAAAGCAGATATTTTTAAGTAATATATTCAGCTTTTACTCAAGTGTAATTCCTTACAGCACACTAACAGTTCAATGCTGATTGTGCTCTGCTTTAAATAATACACTTTTATGTAAATGTGCTTCTGTGTGTTCCTTACAGCATATTGAAATGTAATTGTAAATTATTATCTTTTGGAAAATAGAACAATGTACATTTTAAGAACAAAGTATATAACATGATATTCTTTCTGTACTTCACATGATGTGACGTTATGTATATATTTTTTGTACCAAAAAATATATAACCTCCCCTGGTAAAAAGGGAGAAAAACTGTTGGCTGAGATGATGTTTTAATGACGTCCCTGGCGTGGTCTGCAGACTAATTGTGCCTTCTGTCATGCTTGTTTTCACGTTCCTGAGCCGTTATTAAAAAAAAAAAAACAGTTATTAAAATAAGCATAATTACAGTCTCCCAAACCAATTAGATCCTTTCGGTTTCTTCGATCATTAGCTGGTTCCTTCAGACCGCTGATGTTGACCTGCTCTGTTGTTGGGCAGAGTTGAGTGAACAGACTGTCTCTGTGCCCTTAGGCTGCCCCCCCTCGGCACTGGTTGAGTGACATGCTGCTTCTCAGACAGCCGCTCCAGCCCCCCTGCCTCCCCCCTTCTGTTGATTGGATTAGTAAAGGAGACACGGCAGTAGGAGCTTTAGCGTTCTCCTCTCGCCTAAGATCACCTATGGCTCACCTTCAGTCACCTCAGCTGACCTCACGAGGCCGACACTCTTCTGACCTGCCCTCATCATGTGCTCACTTTTCCTCTCACTTTTTTTTTCTAATTCTGCCCTTGGCACCCAATTAAAGACGTGCTCTGTCCCAGTAGCATTCTTGAAAATAAAGGTGAAAAAATACCACAGAGCAACTGCTCCCAACTGCTCCCAAAACACTTAATGAACAATCATACCAAAGTCAGCTTGGTGTGTTGGAGCAGGGAAAACACCACATCGTGCAAGAGTGTGCTATTAAAAACCATTATGAAGCTTTTGGCTCTCTAAAAATATGTCAGTGTGGGAAGCACATTTTAAGAGCGTCATGCACCTTTTTGCAGTTCAGAGGACCTTCATCACCAATTATGTTTTTTAGAACCAAATGTTCAAACCAATGACCTTTAAGGAATCTTGAGTTTAAGATCAAGATCAATCTTAATACAAGTCAAGTTTAATCATGTAGCCCATCATTATACCCAAAGGTGTAATCAATGTGCTTTACAGCAATAGAATAAAATATTAATAAGACATACTAAGAATTTTCTCCCTAATTGTCATCATTATTTCCTCCTGCAAATCAGGAATCTTCCAACCCCAAAAACAGGACAAAAGCTAGAATGTGATTCCTCTTAATCACAATGACTGCTGCTAATGCAATAGCACTGGACAGCTCAGCAAGCTTGAAGGAGAACACTACCCACAACTGTTTTGTCACTAATGCCCAAAGTGAGTGATGGTGGGAGGAGGAGGTCAGTTGTGCTCTCATCCATTGGCAGTCATGAATGGCTGTGGCATCGTGGGGACTTGCATAGGCATCTACTGATGAAAAGGCTAATGTTCAGACAGTTGTGCCACTCAAGAGCCCCAAATCGCTCACAGCTATTAAAAAGGCACTCAGAATGTGATGCTTTGAGTTTACCTGCCTAATGCACATCAGGTTCACATAAATAAAGTATTCTTTTTAATGTATTTCATTCATTGTTGAATCAAATTGGATAAGAGCATGAAATGACATGTCTATAGATCAAGTGCATATTGAAGAAGTTATTCATTCATTAACTGTAACCGGTTAATCCTTTATAGCAGTGGTCTCCAACCTTATTTCGTCACGGACTGGTTTAATTTCAGAAACTATGTTCACGGCGCAGCCTTTAAGGAGCGGCAGATAAATATACGTATATGTATTTATACAAACCAACGATACGCATAAAAATGAGGATATTTTAAATATATAATAATGGGGTATCATTAATATACTAATAAACGGAAATCCAATGTGTACTCGCAGCTTTATTAACAGCATTTTCCTAACGAGCAAACAACAACATAACACGGGTAACATCCACGTTTTTTTTTTCTGTGCAGACCGGTACCACATGACCCACGGCCCGGGGTTTGGGGACCACTGCTTTATAGGGTAGCAGCTAACTGGAGCCTACCCAGGGGGCTTTGGGCGCAAAGTAGAGACTCACCTACGGTCAATTTAGAATGCCCTATTCACCTGGCATGCAGGTTTTTAGACTGTGGGAGAAACCGGAGACACCAGAGGAAAACCCACGCCACCACGAGGAAAGCATGCAAACTCTGCACACACTAGGCCAAGAGCCGGATTACAACTTCCAGCGCCCTCAACAAGTTATTCTGATATTAATAAATAGTTTTTACTAACAGTTAGTCTACTGCTCAGCACATTTATTGTAAAAAGTCTGAATGCCATGCATTAATAATACATTAACAGATTATCACATAGGTTAAACGAAACCTTTTATTGAGGATGCATTATTTCATAAGGCTTACGTTCATGTTTTCGCAGCCATGGTTTCCAGAGTGAACTAATAATACCTGACATCCTACCTAACCGCCTCTTACAATGTGGACTAAAGTGTGGGCCTTTTCTGAGAAGAGCAGAGGCTTGGTGGCTGTTCTTTTGTGTCCTTTGGGTTCGTAGGTTAAGAATAACTTAAGCAGCCCATCGCTATGGCTATTCTGAGCTTGAACGCAATTCACATAAAGACATTGCTCCTTCTCTTCCTCTCTTTTTTCCCCTCACTCTGTCTGGTTTTGGCCTATATGTCCAAATATATTCAAGCGTGCAGACACACATTCTGATTAGGGAACTGAACTACTTTAAGGTGCATCTACTTCTGAAATGGGAATTGGGTTGCACACACAAGGTTGTATAATCTCCATAGGAAAGAATTATCAATAGAATTAGATGCTCTAGAACATTTAAGATCATCAATCCCAATGACAGCTAGTAGCTATAGAAATACAAGTTCTCCCTTCATTGGTCTTCTGGCTGATTAGTCTTGTGGCTGTTCCAGCGATGTAAAGACTCGCCAGCAACTGTAGAATCTGTTAATGATTTCAGGAGAACCACAGAGTGAGCAGGCGTCTACAAACTATTGAACATGCAATTTATTCATAAGGCAGATCCTGTTTCTTTTTATTTTTCTGCAGTAGAGATGGTCTGTCATTAAGCTGAGGGCTGATGTCTTCATTAGACTCATTTTCTGCAACATTTTAAGTTGAAGATGATGAGAGAAGAGTGCGCCAGCAGCATGTTGGCTTGCTCTTTAAGAAAAGTCACTGGCTTTGTTCTTTTTTTTCCCCCTCCTCCCTCCTCTGCCTTCACCTCAGAAGAACTGCGTCAGTGTCGGGCCCAAATAACCATATCTAGGAGCCTTATCACATAAGCAACAAACAGAAAGTAGGTCAGCACAAGCTGAACTGGCTGTGTGGTGCAGGGCTTGGTAGAAAGGAGCGGAGCTCTTTTTTCCAGAGCAGCTGGTGGTGGCTGTTACAGGGCCGGGTCACACAGACCTGTGGGTGAGAAGAGATAAAGACACGAAGCAGGAGAGGAGAGAGTGAACAGCGGCACGGAAATGATGGTGTACCCTAACCTGGACTAACTGTTCCCCAGGGCCACTGTGACTCAGGGACCCTCTCCTCATCTTTTTCCCGTTTTTTCTCCGCTTCTCTACTCACCTCTTATCAAGGGAGAAAACCCTCCCCGCCACCCCCCAAACCCACCCATTTCTCTTTCATCCGGATATAGAGTGTGAGAAGCTGAGTCACAGAAAGGTGGGGTGGAAGACAGCAGCAACAGAGAGAGAGAGAAAGAGAGAGGCGAGCAAACATATAGAGAGCAACAGAGACGGGGAGAGAAGAAAGAAAGACAGACAGACACAGAGAGAAAGCGAGACAGATGAGAGAGAGAGAGAGAGAGACAGACAGATGAGAGAGAGAGAAAAAGACACAGAGAGTGAGAGAGAGAGAGACAGACAGAGAGAGAGAGACAGAGAGAGAGAGAGAGACTGAGCACCGAACAGCTGATATGTGTTGGTGGATTTTGCTTCAACATGATTGGGCACATTTGCAATGAGGTTGATGCTTAAAAGTTCTGATGCTTGTTACCATGGCAATAAGAGCTGACACCATCCCGTCGTGATGTTTTTTAAGATATGTAGACCCTGGGTTTGGGGATGAGGGTTTTTAACTGCAATGGCACAGGAGCAAACGGGGGGAAATGGAATTAATGCGGTGAAAAAAGAAAAAAAATGAAGGAAGAAGGCGAAGCAAGGCATTTCAGTGCAAGTATTCAATGAACTCATGGGCCAAGCTATGGACTGAGTCAGAAAAGAAACTGGAGGGGATTGGTTGAGAACAGAAAACGAAAAAAAAAAAAAAAGAAACAGTCATAGAAAGAGGCTGTGAGAGAAAGAGCCAGGGGAGGCTGAAAGAGTACTCACATGAACTGCTTCCCTAAGTGTGTGTGTGTGTGTGTACTTGCGTGTGTGATATCCGATTTTCGTCACAGGGAGCCTGTATCTTCATGCATATCAAGAGTGGTGATGGTATTTTTTGAGGTTAGAAGAACCCATTGATCCCCCCTCACCCCATTTGCCCGCCTTGTTTGATTGGAATGCTTCGGCGTAACCGCACATCATTCCTCACCCATCTCAGAAGGAACGTGATCACTGCTTCAAACTTGTTTATCTATGCGAGAGAGGCTTGTGCAGGATTTATCCCGCGTTGAACCTGATTAGCATTTAACGGTTCCTATGAAAAGGCGGCCTAATGTGCTTCAGAATATCAGCAGACGGAGAAGCAGCCATGCCATGGTTTGTCAACAAAATCACGCTCTAATGAGTGACGCAGAGGTTTGAGCGTTCCTGCATTCAGGGCCATTAAGAACTGATAGAGAGCACTGGAATACAAGTGAAGAGAACTCAGTGAACTCACAGCAGAGGCCTTGAGTGGGCTGCTCATCTGTTCAAGGAGCTTATTATAAATCTACACTGACATTATAATGAAGCAGTGTGAACTCATGCTGTGTGATCAACTTGCTCGCTTTATTATTTTTTTCATTAGGAAAGCATGCACAGATTTTATACTTAAACCAATTTAGCCCACCCAGCCCACACTCCAGCCTTAATGTAATGACACCTCAGTCATGTGCAAATTTTTATTGAACTGCAGGAAGTGGAATCTGATTGGCTATGCACAACCACCTGACATCTACAGCTGTGTGCAAAACTCCCAGACAAGAAACCTGTGCCTACACTGCAGCCATCACTACGAAACACAGTGTACTTTAGATGTGCTTAACCCAACCCTAATTCACCCCTGAAAATGCAACAACCCCCTTCAGGAGGTTCTATTATTTGAAAAATAAGAGGGAAATTTGGTAGTTTTAACTACAAATCAGCCTTAATTTGTGCACTTTTGCCATAATTTTCCTTCATTTTCTGTATGGCAAATTAAGGTTAAAATGATGGTAATTTTAAGAGGTAAGATTAAGGTGTTTGGTTTCGTAGTACATGGTTTGAATGAGGATCTGAAAATAAAGTGGCCTCTTGTAGTCATGTGTGAACACAGCACACAGTGTGAAATTCTTTCTCTGCATTACACTCATTCACCAAGTGAAGTGATGGACTGCCACCAAACAGGTGTGTGGGGACGATACCTTGCTCAGGGGTACCTCAGTGGTGCCACTAGCAGTCCTGGGATTCAAACCCATGGCCTTCTGATCCTAAGAGCAACTCCCTAATCACTAGGCCCCCAGCTGATGATGTTTAGCATTTGGCATAATTTTCCACTTGCTGATAAAAGCCCTAGATGAGAGGCACTACACATCTACAGCTGTGTGGAGAAGTCTGGGTAGCCCAGCAAAGACATCTGAGCATCTGTCTATTTTAAAAATAACATATTCCTTTAGAAAAACAAGTTAAGGGTCAAATGACAAATATAGAGTGTAATAAATTCTTTGACTATTCCAACCTCGTGTTACCACACAGCCATGGCCTCACTGAGGACCTGAAAATGAAGGTAATGCTAAGTTTAGCATTTAGCATGATTTTCCACACCCTGACAAAAGCCCCAGGTCAGAGGCCCACCAGCATTCTCTGGGGGCCAGAAAAACGGGGCTCAATCGCTATGTGTGAATTGTTCAAAGATGCCGCCCGAGAGGCCCAATGGCTTGCAGATGCCAGACGCATATCTGGCATTCTAAATATACCTGTCTGTGAGTCCAGATCCTGTAGTGTGAAAAGTGGGGCGAGCAGAAACCCAGACAAGTTTATATTCCGTATTTTAATCTTCAAATCATTTTCTTTTCCTTCATAAATTATATGGACAAAAGTATCGGGACACATGACCATTGAATCAACAGGGGCTTTAATGAGGTTTTTTTTTTTTTTAATGACAAAGACTTTAATTTGCAGTTTGTCCCCCATTGCAGCTATAACAGCGTCCACTCTTCTTGGAAGGCTTTCCACAAGATTTTGGAGTTTCTGTGCACATTTGTGCCTATTCATTCTGGAGAGCATTTATGAGGTCAGGCACCGATGTTGAATGAGAAGGCTTGGCTCGCAATCTCCGTTCCAGTTCAGAGGTTCCGGATGGTTCTGGATGGGGTCGAGGTCAGTTCTTCCACACTGAACTCATTCAGCCATGTCTTTATGGAGCTCGCTTTGTGCACTGGGGCACAGTCATGCTGCAATAGAAAAGGTTCCTCCCCAAACTGTCCACAAATTTGGAAGCATTGTGTTGTCCAAAATGTCTTGGTATGATGAAGCATCAAGATTGTCGTTCACTGGACGTAACAGGCCTAACACAATCCCTGAAAAAACAGGCATTTCCCAACAGTTTTGTCCATGTAGTGAAATTCTTTCACTGCTAATTAGGACACAAATATCTTGGATCACTTTTAGCTGTTGTGTAGCATGAACAGAGTGAACAGTACAGCGATCTGATTACTGTGTGCCAGAGCAGAGGAGGGTTACAAAGAGTCAACTTGCAACTTCCACTGTATATAATGTCATTAAAAACAGGGAAAGGTCTGGAAGACATGGAAAAATGGAAGACAGAGATGCTGGTATATAATGGCCAGAAAAGGCAGAAAAAGAAGGTGTATGTGTCACAGTGTTGGTGCACAGTCCTGTTATGTGATTGCACAAACATGATCTCTGTTTAAGGGCCATTAAGACTTCATCACAAAAGTAAATGTGTGAGGAATGTAAAGAAAAGCCAGAGGCATTCTGGAATCAGATGCTGCGGACTGTTAAAGTAAAAATGAAACCCTTTGGCTACACTCACCAAGGGTGGCAGCATTCAAAGAAAGAAATATCTTGCCTTCTGTGAAAAGCACTGGAAATTACACAGAAAGATGGAAGAATGGATTCAAGCAAATTCTGAAAGCTAATGTGACTCAGAATTAGAAAGAGGTTAACATTTATTCAACAGCAATAGAAAAACTCCAAGCTGCTTTGAAAATGCATTTGCAAGATGTGATATCTGCCAAAGGGGGTGTAAATAATGGCTGAAAACATGGCACTATTATTATTTCATGCACACGTAACCTCGTAACACTCCGCTGCTGGAATACAGTACCTGTCAAAATGCTGTATTCATCCAGACTGTGGGTATTGTTGATTGCACCGACTGTTCTCATGTCTTGCCTAATTGTATTGTTACTCTTGTGTTTTTCTTGCACACCCTTTATTTTGTCCTGTCTGCACTTGTGGTCATGTTCTGTTCTGTTCTGTTCTGTTCTGTTCTGTTCTGTTCTGTTCTGTTGCACCACAATCCGGGAGGCACATTGCTT